>JASVEL010009064.1:0-14885 GCA_032618575.1 Nicotiana noctiflora | reverse complement strand
ACGAGAGTATACCAAAATGTCATCAATGAACATGATCACGAAAGAATCCAAATATCACTGGAACACACTATTTATCAAGTGCATGAACCCGGCTGGGGCATTGGTCAGCCCAAATGACATCACAAGAAACATATAGTGCCCATATCTCATCCTGAATGCAGTCTTCATAATATCAGAGTCTCTAATCTTCAGCTGATGATAGCCTGAACGAAGATCAATCTTCGAGAACACCCTCGCTCCCTGGAGCTGATCAAATAAATCATCAATGCGCGGTAGAGGATACTTGTTCTTCACTGTTACCTTGTTCAACTGTCTATAATTAATGCACATTCTCATAGAGCCATCTTTCTTCTTAACAAACAACACTGGTTCACCCCACGATGACATACTAGGGCGAATGAATCCCTTATCTAAAAGCTCCTAAAGTTATTCTTTCAATTCCTTCAGCACAGCTGGTGCCATACGGTAAGGAGGAATAGAAATGGGCTGAGTGCCCAGCACCAAATCAATACCAAAATCAATATCCCTGTCTGGCAGCATGCCCGGCTGTCCGATGGGAACATATCTAGAAAGTCCCTCACAACGGGCACAGAATCAACACTAGGAGTCTCAGCTCCCACACCCCTCACAAATGCTAGATATGACACACCTTTTTTCAACCATTCTCTGAGCCTTTAAGATTGAAATAACACGGCTACAGACATAATCACTCGAACCCCGCTACTCAACCTGAGGAATACCAGGAATAGCCAATGTAACTGTCTTGGCATGATAGTCCAAATAGCATGGCACAGGGACAGCCAATCCATGCCTAAAATCACATCGAAATCCACCATACCTAACAATAGCAGATCCACTCGGGTCTCCAGAGCCCCAATAGAAACAACACAGGATCGATAGACGTGATCCATAATAATCGTATCACCCACCGGGGTGGATACATGAACAGGAAAATCAAGACTACCACGGGTCGCACCCAATTGATGTGCAAAATAAGAAGACACGTACGAATATGTGGACCCGGGATCAAACAAAACAGAATCATCTCTGTGACAAATTGAAATGATACATGTAGTCGCTGCATCTGAGGCAACAGCATCTCGCCTATCAGGAAGTGCATAGAAACGTGCTTGACCACCACTCGATCGCTCCTCACTCCTGGGAGACCTCTAAAAGACTGACCTCCACCCCTACTAGCCTGAGATGGTGCTGAAGAGGAGTGCTGGTCCCTTTGCTGATATCTATCCCTGCAAAGTCGAGGGCACTACCTCCTAATATGGCCAAACTCACCACACTCAAAACAACGGCTTGGCGTTGAGAAAGGGGCCTCGCCGCAAATGAACCCTGGGCCAAAGAAGAAGGTGCAGAACTTTGAGCTGGGAGAGCGTTGAGTGAAGACTAGCCCTGCTAAAAACCCTAACGGCCACGACTAGAAGAAGCTCCACTATGCTCTGGGTGACCTGACTGAGGAGGTCTAGATGAACGAACTCTTCCCCCTGGATGGAGCACTACTAAAACTGCCCTCTGGATGGAGCACCACTAAAACTGCAAGAACCTCGAAGCCTCTTGGCCTCCCTATCATCTCGCTAACGGCTATGATCCGCCTCAATAGAGCGTGCCATATCAACAACCTGCTCAAACGATGCTGCCAATACTCTCTCCCTGGTCATCAAGATACGAATAGAATAGTTGAGGCCATCAATGAACCTCCTGATCCTCTCCCAATCTATCAGGATCATCAAAATAGCATGCCTAGTCAACTGAGTATATCTCAACTCATACTGTCACTGTCATATCACCCTACACTAGCCACTCAACTAGCGACATAGCTCCTCTCGACAGGACTATGGCACATACTTCTCTAAAATGAGAGTGGAGAACTGCTGCCAAGTAAGGGGTGATGCCCCTATAGGCCTACGCCTCTCAAACTCCTCCCACCAAATGAATGATGGACCTGAAAACTGGAATGTAGTAAAAGAAACACCACTGGACTCAAGAATCCCCGTTGTACGCAATATCCTCTAACACATGTCTATGAATCCCTGGGCATCTTCGCCCTCAGTACCACTGAATGAAGGCGGTTGAAGTCTTCCAAATCTCTCTAATCGATGTTGCTCGTCGTCAGGCATCACCCGAACAACATATTTTGGGGTTGGCGCAACTGGAACAGTTGGTGCAACTACCTGAGCTGGGACTGCCTCTAGCGTCTGAAGTCCCTGCACAACCTGCTCTGGTGTGCGAGCTGCAGGGGTCTGATGACCACATCCGGTCTGAGATGTCGCTACTGCAGTAGTAGCTAAAACTACCCAAGCCAACCTAGTACAAACTGATAATATCTGGGCCAATGTCTCCTGAAGGCCAGGAATCATAATAGGCACCGCTGGTGCCTGAATGGGTGTTGCGGGAGCCTCAACCACTGCAGGCTAATCCTGGATAGCGTCAACATGTGGGTCTACTGGCACTGCCCCTGCCACTGTACCACGACCACGACCTCTAACCGGTGGCAATGGTGGTCATCCACCTCATCCTGTTGCACGAGTCCTCGCCATCTGCGAGAGAATAGAATACAGAAGTTCAGTTCTCGGAACAAAAAATACCGCACGAAAGAGTTCAAGAAATGTGAAGTGTTTCCTAAAAGTTCTGCAGCCTCCCGGGGATAAATACAGATGTCTCCATACCGATCCGCGAGACACTACTAACCGGCTCAAGACTCATGAGGCCTAATAACTTAGGCTCTGATACCAATTTGTCACGACCCCAAAACCTAGTCGTGATGGCGACCAGCATATTACTAGGCCAGCCTGACCAACCTCACACAATACCGAGCTGCCAACTCTCATTTTTACTTAAAAAGCAATATTTAACAATAATAGAAGTAAAATATTTTAGCATAAGTTACAAAATAACCCAACAGAATGCAACATCTCCCATAGATCTGGAGTCATAAGCCATAAGCCTCTACCAAGAATACAATAGTGCTGTTGAATACAACTGTATCTCACAAATGCGTAAAAAGTCTAAAGATAAAAGGATAGAAGGGAATGTCAGGTTCTTCGAACGCTAGCAGCTACATTGACAGTTCGGATAAGCTTTCTGAGCAGCTCGGGAGTCAGCCCTCCTGTGATGTACCTGGATCCGCACACAAGGTGCAGGGAGTAGTGTGAGTACTTCCAACTCAGTGGTAATAAGTACGGATAAAGACAATGAAGATAAGAATACCCAATATTGCACTAAGCAAGGCTATATAATAATCTTCTTTTACCATTTTTTATAGTATAAGTCTCAAAATCAGCAATAATAGCTAAACAGTACAACAGGTATATCTAAATGCAATGCAGATGCATGAACATTACTGCTATGGCAAGTAGCCCGATCCATTTGGGTACCCACGCTCACTGTGGGAGTTCAGACTCTGGAGGGACTCCTACAGCCGAAGCGAAATATCAATGATATGTTGCGGCGCGTAGCTTGATCCACTATCAGTCTAGCTACTTGCAATGCAAGCCTCATATGCACAGAAAATATCATTTGAAATCTCTTTTTATCAATAACAGTAGAAAACAGTGTTCGGAAATACCAAGGTTTGGAAACCATTTTAGGCAATGTTTAGCTCAGGACTGATATCAAGCTATAATCACAAAAGCAATGATAACGATCCTCACAGGGTCCAAATAACTGGCTCACAACCCAAAGATATCCACAACCATCCAAGTAGGAGGTTTACTGGCTCAATTATAGCTAATAACACAGTATAATATTACATAGTCGGACTAAGCCATAGTCCCCAATCACAATCGACCTTGCACTTATAGTAGAGTACGTGTCTCGCCTCAATACAGCTTCACATAGTGATATACCGGGGTTTTGAACCCTCAGGTCATTATCCATACGTATTACTCACCTCGACTCGGCTCGAAAACTAGCCCGCAATGCCCTTGCCACGAGAATCGGCCTCCACGGGTGCAGAATCTGATCAAACCAATAGGAATACATCAAAATAGGCTAAAGTAACATAACCCAATCGAAATAACTCGAATTACACCCAAAATGGCGAAGTTGCCAAAACCCGACCCTAGGGCCCGCTTCTCAAAAAATTATAAAAGTCATATTTTTAGAATACTTATCTCGCCATGAGTATATACATATAAAGTTTATCAAAATTGAACTCTGTTTGCCCATTCAAATCATTGATTTTCTATTTCCTGGGCTTAGCGCAAAAATCCCCCATTGTTACACCTTAATTCATCTATTTTCCGAGATTAATTCCATGATTTATCAATATATTAACATAATTTGAGTCCATGAGTGCTTACCTGATGATACGCCTCAATTTGCTTCTCAAAATTGCCAAAATCGCCTCTAAGTTCGAAGCCCCAAATGAGTTAGAAGTTCTGAAATTCGAGCAATCACTGTTACATTAAACCCAGGCATTTTTCGCTTGTGCGATACTTGGCCCACTTCCGTGTGTCCGCTTCTGCGGATATTTGGCCGCTTCTTTGACAATTCATTAAATCACCTGACCACTTCTGCGGTTCGACATAAACACCTCCGAGGCCGCTTAAGCGGAAACACCATCGCTTCTGCGAAACTCCCCAACCTACTGGATTCTGCTTCTGCGGACCCACGCCCGCTTCTACGGGCCAACCTCTGAGTTGAGGCACCCGCTTCTGCGAAATCTCCATTGGCCAGCCCTAAACTTCGCACCTGCGATCACTATTCCGCTTATGCAGGGCAGCTTCTGCGGTCCTCCTCCCGCAGAAGCGGAAACCGCTGCTGCTACATAATATCAGCAGTTCAACTTCCCAAGGTTTCTTTTGTTTCACCCTCCGAAAACATCCCGAGCCCCCCTGGACCTCAACCAAAAATAAAAGTCCACTCTAAATCATCATATAAACTTATTACAATCATTAAAACATACCCTTAAACACACTAATCATCAAATTAAGGCGGACTCAAGACTAAGTTTCAACCAAAACTTCTGAAACCTACATTTTATCAAAAACATGACCAAACGATGTCCAAATGACCTGAAAATTTGCAGTCATATCCAAAATCACCTAATGACGCTACTGTAAATGTCAGAATTCCATTCTGACTCTTGGATCAAAATCTCACCTATCATCCAGATTTTGCCAAAATTCCAACTTAGCCAATTCAAGCCTATTTCTACACCGAACCTCCAAATTAAATTCTGATCGCTCCCCTAAGTGACAAATCACCTCCCGAAGCAAACCGAACCACCGGAATCCACATTCGAGCCATCTAGCCACATAGTCAACTTCAGGTTGACTTTTCAAAAACAAGCTTCACTCAAAAAGGCTATATGCCTTATTTTCAGCCAGAATCAATCCAAATTCACCCGAAAGACTCTAACACATATATAGAAACATGAAACAACATAATAAGGGGATAACGGGACGGTAACTCTCATGACGACGGGCCGGGTCGTCACACTTAAATTCCTCTGGCAATTTGACCCCTTTAATCCTCGTGTAGAATTCTTCTATGCATATTTTCTTTGGAGACCCATAGCTCAAAAACTAAGGATGATGGCACAAGTGTTCGATCATCTACATTTGTAATAACAAAATTGCATCCTTCGAAGAAATCTACTCCGGCTTTGCATGCCGTGAGGGCACGAAAGATATCAGCTAATACCATAGGTGCTAGAGTACTATTAACTTGAGTAAGGAGAGGCGCTGACAATTTCGGCTATTCTTATATCAATGATCTCATCTTTCCTTGGAAACACTATCAGACCCAGAAAGGCTACCATGAAAGCAAAACGCCTATGCTCCTCCCATTTTATACGGTTTTCTTTGCTATAAATCATGTTTCCCGGATTGTTAAAACTCCTGATATGACCATATCTGTGATATATGAAATTCATAGTACAAAAGCCATTCGCCAAATCTTCATTGTGGACACTCCGGGCTATTTTCAGGGAGTCCAGAAATCTGTGAGCGGTCACCGCTCTAGGAGCAATTGGGTATTTGTCTTTCTGGGAATCTCATCTTTTCCAATGGAGCCAGCAACTTCCTCTAATGTCGGGGTAAACTCAAAATCCAAAAAATGAAATACATTGTGTGCCGGAACCCAACAGGTAACTAAGGCTCTTTCAATATCTCCTCGAGGCACAATATTGAGTAAACCGGTAAGCCCATTTTGATATTTCTTGACTTCATCTTGTCCTTCTTCACCCAGATCATTCCACCATAGACGTAACTCCAAAGGGATTTTATTCATGATTGAAAAAGTTTTATTTTGAATCGTGCTCATCCTGCACATTTATTAAGGTGATTTTAATCACTTATTATGACCTACAAAGAAAAAGACAATATATTTTTTTCACAATTTAATTTCCAAAAATAAAGCCCGATTTTTCCGATACGGCCTTTCAACACTTCAAAAGAAGATTTTAAGGTCATACCCTCTAACATCAAATAATGACGCAGAAGTGGCCGTTTTTGCGTAAATAGCCTGCCGGTGCCCTTTCGGGACATTCGGCTATTTTAACAAAAAGGCATCACTGGATTACAAAATTTTAAAATTTGACATTTTTTGGCTATTTAACCAAAAGAGGTGGTTGGACTCGTTAAGGTTTGCCCACGTATCACGCCCCGAAAGGCAAGAATCAACCGGCGTAGTTCGGTCAAATTATTTTTTTAAACAAACCATTTTTTTTAAATTTTTGAAAAAAATTGAATATCCAAACTATTTTTTGACGACAAAATTTTCTATTTTTATTGAAAAAACAAAATAATGATTTTTTTATTTATTTATTTCAATAACCCAAAAACAAATTATTAAAAATCAATAGTTTTTCTATTTTTAAATCCCTTCACAAAATTTCACAAAATTTCTACAGCATTTGGGTATCGATTTTCTTTTATTCTAAAATCAACAATTATTATTTTCTCTTTTCTTTTTGTCTCAATTTCACAAAAATTTTCTTTGTCTCTCCTTTTTTTTCATCGGTCAGCATGATGGTCCGAGACAAATAAATGCAACACGTAATCATGATAGTCTTTTCATATTTGGCTACCTGTCCTAGACGAACCCAACCCCTACATTGAGTCCCCTAAGTCATACGTGATGCAAATAAACGTCCTTATTTCTAGGTTCAAAATCTGGTTATATGTTCTAGACCGTGTACCCGAGTGGACAACTCGAATCAAGGAGGAGGTTACGCACCGGGGACCCGCGGGATCGTTCGGCTTAGTAACTTGTCCGGCCTATTTCTTATTTTGGGTATGACACTAACAGAATGGGGAGTCTCAACCAATAAGCACATCCACGGAGGTAAGAAGAGAAGGGTTTTCGGCATAGTTTTATATACAATTCAAACAATACCAAGGCGATAAACACTTAGCACATTAATCATGAACATATAGGAAAATCAGATATAAACAAATACAACAATTATTTCGAGCTCGAATTCTTAAATCCTGAACCGAAGTATTGAGTTTCTTTTCCCCAGTAGAGTCGTCAGAGCTGTCACACCTCCTTTTTCACTATCGAAGGTTTTAATACACCTCGTAAAAGGCATAATAAAGGAGTTTTTCAACTTTAAGGACAATCATAACGGGATTCATTTTTATTCAAAAGTTCAGAGTCGCCACTTGAGAAATTTATGGTATCCCAAGTCAACGGTTTGAATCCTGAATCGAGGAAGGGTTTGGCTCTGTTAATAGTCTGCGAACGAGAAATCCGGATAAGAAATTATGTTAAACCGGAAGAAGGTATTAGGCACTCCCGAATTTCGTGGTACTAGCACGGTCGCTCAACTGTTATATTTGATTTATCTGATTTCCATATATATTCTTATGTGCTTTTAATGATAACTCGCTTTTATTTTTAAATTTTACAAGAATTCCAACGTGGTAAAAAAAGTATTTCAGACCACACCGTATCAGTACGCATATGACTTTTAACACATTTTAACTTTGTTGAGATTTGAATTTAGGTCACATAAATGTGCACCCGTGTTTAAGAAAGTAATATTATTATAAATCGCGCCTGAAGTAACTACGTATGGATTAACTTTGGGGAAAACCGTGAAATTTGCGAAACGATCTTTTCAATTTCTAAGTATTTTATTAAGCAATTATTCAGGGCCCTGCAATTATATATTTAATGCGATGAGACTCGTCTCATTTTTATTTATAAGGCCAACCTAAAATAAGATACAATTTCCTACTTAATTCGTTTTCTATCAAATAAAAAAACTCATTAATTGATATATAAATCTATCATTATTACTATGTTTTGAATGAACACTGAATTTAAGTCAATATTAGTCTTAATCCATAGCAATTTGCGCCTTAAAACCTTGCCTCATACGTGGGCCTTGCATGGATATAAAATGTGGTACAAATATCAAACCTAATTGTGATGAATTGATAACTGTTCTAAGTATTTTCAATAACAATGCAGAAAATTACTGAAGAAAACACTTAAATGTTACGTTCAAATTCATTTGCTCACTACTTAACTTTCCATTCTAATTATTAACGAAGAAGATCAGATTAAGGCTATAAATTTAGATATCAAACAATTATTCATTGAATTACTAAAAATGTTATAGCTACTGAAATTATTAATTTTATCTATTTAAATTTCATGCAAAGTTAACTAAACCAAATCAAGTACATCGTGCTCGCTGTAACGACCCGACTCGTCGTTACGGGAGTTATCGCCCCATTTTCTTCATTTAACACTTCAATATACTAATTTATATGTGTTCGGAAAGTTAGAAGCAAATCGGAAGGAATTTAGATAGAAATGAGGCCATAAACCACTTTATTAGAAGGATAATTTGGAAAAGTCAACCGAATGTTGACCGATGAGTTAGACAGATCGGAATTTAATTCTGATGATTCGACTGGTTTCGAGGGATCATTTATGACTTAGGAGAGCAATCGGAATCGAATTCGGAGGTCCGGTGTAGTTTTAGGCTTGAATTGGCTAAGGTTGAATTTTGGCGAAATCCGAACGGTAGGTGAGATTTTGATCCGGGGATCGGAATGAAATTCCGAGAGTTGCAGTAGCTCCGTTAGGTGATTTTTGATATGCTTGCAAAAATTCATGTTATTCGGAGGTGTTTAGGTCGGGTTTTGGATCGAATGTTAGTTTCGGAAGTTTTAAAGAAACTTAGGCTTGAATTCGTGTGAAAATGGTGATTTTGATATTTACGATGGTGTTTTTATGTTACGAGCAAGTTTGAATGAGGTAATGTGATGTATTTGTGATTTTAGTTGAGGTACCGGGGGTCTCGGGATGATTTCGGATGTCCAACGAGAGCTTTTAGTTAGAAAATTGCAGCAGAAATTGCAGCAGGAACTGCCAGGGAAATTCTCCACTGCGATCACGAGCCTAGAGTTGCGATCGCGTAGAAGAGAAAATGGGAAGCCAAAAGTTCCTCTAAACGATCGCGTGAATAGGCCTGCGATCGCATAGGGATAGGGAGTTACTCATCGCGATCGCGTAGAAGACATTGAGATCGCATAGGAGGAGAAATTAGTTCACTGCGATCGCGTAGGATGCCCTGCGATCACGTAGAAGGGTGATCGGGTTCACTGCGATCGCATGAAGGATCCTACAATCGCGTAAGGAAAATCAGGACCTGGGAAAATTTGTTCATCGCGATCGCATGTAAGATGCTGCGATCGCATAAGGTTAATTTCAGGCCTGAGAGAGGGGTTTAATAACAGAACCTCTGCTAACTAAACCTATTTTATCATAAAAACTGAACATTTTGGAGGGCTTTTGGACGAGAAGTACCAGGATTTCATCTGGGAAATATTGGAGGTAAGTTTCTTGACTCAAAAATACGATTATATGGTAAAATTAACATCAAAACTCATGAATTTGGGTAGAAATTGTGAAGAATTAGGGCCTAGATCATGAAAACGAAATTTTGACTTTTGAAAGGCCATTCGAACTCCGTTTTTTATAAGTTTTATATGCATAGACTCGTGACGGGATGAGGAATCCGTTGGTATGAATTTTGGAATTTTTCGAGAAGCGGACCCAGGGCCCGGGGTTTACCAACTTGGTGCATTATTGTGTATTTCAAGTAAAATAAATTGTGTTATGTTTATTTGACCCGTATTTGATAAAATTGTTGTGGTTTTGACTAGATTCGACGCACGAGGCAAATTCAAAGGGAAAAGGCATCGCGGACGAGTCCACGGCCGGCTGGAAGTGAGTAGTTAGTGTATATGGTAGCCTGAGGGTTCGAAACCCCGCGTAGCACATTGTGATGCTAGTAGGGCGTGGCTCACACCCCGTGGCAGGTGCGGGATAGATTGTGACTGGGGATTGAGACTTAGTCCATCCCGGATATGAATAACATGATATATGTGGTTGAAACACACAGTGTGTTAGATATATTTGTGGGCTGCAAGCCATGTTTGGGACCTTGTGCCGACCTATAGAACCCCTAAGGGATAGATGTATATGTGATAGCTTGATTTGCTTAATCACTGATCTCAGTCCTGATTTGAAATTGCCATGCTGAAATGCTAAGTCACCTGTTCTTGGAAAATTAAATAAAAATTAAAGTATTTTCATTATTAATGAACTAGAACATGAAGATAAATAATTTGAACTGTTGTGTCAATCATATGCATGTTGTGGACTGAGGATGGATGGGGATGCATGCCGTAGCAGATGATATGAGGGCTGGGATGCACGCCGCAGCAGATGATATATTGCGCATGGGCAGTAGGAGCCCCTCCAGAGTCTGTACACACCCCCAGTGAGCGCCGTCGGCGTTAAATGGATCGGGCTACATGTCATAGCGGTCATGTGCATTGTGTGAGCACGTGATTTTTGCCTTACATGAGAATTACTCCCAAAAATCCAAAAAAAATATTATATATTTGTACGGTGTGTATTTTTGTGAATTTTCGGTAATTGTTTGTATTCGTATAAGCGTGATTATATATGTTTAAATTAATAAAAAATACAAAAATATGTCGTGTTTACATTTTTCATCTAACTTTGAAGTTAGGAGTAATTAATTTTATCTTACAAAATGAAATCACAAAAATAATTCATCTTTTTACATTTTTAGCATTTAAATGCTTAATTGTGTGATTTATGTTTAATTGATATTGTCACGACCCAAATCCGGTCGTGATGGCGCCCAACAATCAAGCTAGGCCAGCCAGACCAACAAATTTATTTATCACAAATACCAGTCCCAAATGGACAACCCAAGAAGAATATATGAGTTTAAGAACTCCAATAATAATAATAATGAACAAAAGTACTGACACTCCCAAAAATCCGGAGTCACAAGTCTAGAGCCTCTAACAAAACCCAACAGGAATAGAGATTACTATATAGAAGTACTCAAATCTGAATACAAAATACAAAATAACAACTGGAAATGAGAGGAGAAGCTAGGTTCTACGAACGTAGGCAGCTACCTCAGCAACTCAATATGACACTGCAACCGCGGGAAATGCCTGTCTACTGCTCCTGAGTACCTGAGTCTGCACACAAAAGGTGCAGGGAGTAGGGGTGAGTACTAAGTACTCAGTGAGTAACAAATATATATAAGTAGCTGACAGTAAGAAATCCAGAAAATATTACAATATGAAGCTACACTACAGTCCGAATCTCCTACGAACTAGCAGCAACAATACAATACAGCTACAACAGAGTAATTCAACAAATACAGATGCAATGCAATGTACATAACCGCTACGGCGTGTACCCCGATCCAATTTAACGTCGACGGCGCTCACTGGGGGTATGTACAAACTCCGGAGGGGCTCCTACAGCCCAAGCGCAATACTGCTGCGGCGTGCAGCCCGATCCTCATATCAACCACTGCGGCGTGCAGCCCGATCCCATGCTCAGTCCACAATAAGCAATTAAGTCACAGAACAATTCATTTTTCTTAATTCTAGTTTTCAATTCATAATTTATGAAAAATACTTTAACTTTATTAAATTTGTAAAAGCCAGTGACTTAGCATTTCAAAAGTGTGATTTCAATTTCCAGGACTAAGATCAGTGATTTAAGCAATTATAGCTATCACATAAATATTGTCCTCTAAGGACGCTACAGATCGGCACAAGGCCCCAAACAAGGCTTACAGCCGACAAATATATCAAATACGGTGTATTTCCAACACTAACAACATATTATTCATTTCCGGGATGGACCAAGTCTCAATCCCCAGTCACAATCAATCTCGCACCTGCCACGGTGTGCGAGCCACGCCCTACTAGCGTCACAATGTGCTAAGCCGGGGTTTCGAACCCTCGGGCTACCATATACACAAACTACTCACCTCTAGCCGGTCGTAGACTCGTCCGCGATGCCTTTTACTTTGAATTTAGCTCCCTCGTGCGTAGAATCTAGTCAAATCACAATAATTATATCAAATACGGGTCAAAGAATCATAACCCATTTTAATTTACATGAAATTCGCATAAATACACTAAGTTGGTAAAACCCGACCCCGAGCCCACTACTCGGAAATTTCCAAAATTAGTACCAAAGCGACCCTTATCTCGCCACGAGTCCGTGCATATAAAATTTATCGAAATCGGAGTTCAAATGGCCTTCCAAATCCAAAAATCCCGTTTACAATACTTAGGCCACATTTCTTCAAGATTTCTACCCAATTTCATGAAGATTGATGTTAATACTACCGTAAAATGATGTTTTTGAGTCAAGAATCTTACCTCCGACGAATACCCGATGACTTCTCAGTGATTTCCTCGAGTTTTCTTCTCTCTAGGGCTCAAAATTGAGTTTTGGGTTAATGAACCCGTAACCCCTCTATTCTGTGATTTAATTCTCTGCCAGACCCATTTACCTTACGCGATCGCGACTCGCCTCACGCGATCGCGATGTTCAAAAATCCAGACTCACGCGATCGCGACTCGCCTTACGCGATCGCGATGTTCAAATATCCGGCTTCACGCGATCGCGTCTCTCTTCCTGCGATCGCGTAGCACAATTTTCCCTGGACCCCATTTCTCTTCTACGCGATTGCGTAGATGCTCATGCGATCGCGATGGCCACCCGGTTAACTCTACGCGCTCGCGACTGGTCCTCCTGCGATCACGGTGGCCTAACCCCCAACCCTACGTGATCGCGTCCCCCTCCCCGCAATCGCGGAGAGCAAAAACCTGCTGCATTTATGACAGCAACCAGCCTTCTCTTTTTTTTTCCAAAAATGGTCCGTTTGGACCCCCGGATTCATCCCGAGACCCCGGGACCCCAACGAAAACCACCAACATACTCCAAAACACGATACGAACTTGTTCCAATCATAAAAACACCATACTAAACATCAAAATCACCATTTACACACGAATTCAAGCCTAAGTTTATTCAAAACTTTCAAAACTAACATTCAATCCAAAACCCGATCAAACGATGTCCGAATGACCTGAAGATTTGCGGACATATCCAAAATCACATAACGAAGCTACATAAATTGTTGGAATTCCATTCCAACCCCCGGATAAAAATATCACCTATCATCCGGTTTTCGCCAAAAATCAACCTTCGCCAATTCAAGCCTAAAACTACACCGGACCTCCGAATTCAATTCCAATTGCTCTCCTAAGTCATAATTGATCCCCCGGAACTAGTCGAATCATCAGAATCCGGTTCCGAGAACTCTAAGTCAATAGCCAACTCTTGGTTGACTTTCCATATTCAAGCTTTCTTCAAACATGCTATTTGTTTCATTTTCAGTCCAAATCACTCCTAACTCACCCGATATACTCTAATACTGTTATAAAAGCATAAGATATGCAAATGCAAGGTAACGGGGTGGTAATTCCCGTAACGACGGGCCGGGTCGTTACATTCTCCCCAACTTAAACAAACGCTCATCCGCGAGCGGGTTAAGAAACATACCCGGAGCGTCAAACAAGTGTGGATATCTGCTCCGCATTTCCTGCTCGGTCTCCCAAGTTGCTTCCTCCACGGGACGACCTCTCCACTGCACTTTCACTGAAGCTATGTCCTTAGATCTCAGCTTATGAACCTATCGACCCAAAATAGCTACTGGTTCCACATCATAAGTCAAATCCTCATCTAGTTGTATTGTGCTGAAGTCCAACATATGAGACGGGTCTTCGACATACTTCCGGAGCATAGATGCATGGAACACCGGGTGAACTCCCGACAAACTGGGTGGCAAAGCAAGCATATAGGCCACCTCCCCAACTTTCCTAAGCACCTCAAAAGGTCCAATAAACCTTGGGCTCAACTTCCCTTTCTTTCCAAACCTCATAACACCCTTCATAGGCGAAACCTTCAGCAACACCTTCTCACCTACTGAATAAGACACATCTCGGACCTTCTGGTCTGCATAACTCTTCTGACGCGACTGAGCTGTGCGAAGTCTCTCCCGAATCACCTTCACCTTGTCTAAGGCATCTTGGACTAACTCTGTCCCCAACAACCTAGCCTCGCCGGGCTCGAACCAACCGACTGGAGACCTACACCGCCTCCCATATAAAGCTTCATACGGTGCCATCTGAATGCTGGAATGATAGCTATTATTATAAGCAAACTCTGCCAAAGGCAAATAATCAGCCCACGAACCACCGAAATCAATGACACAAGCACGCAACATGTCCTCCAATATCTGAATAGTACGCTCAAATTGTCCATCCGTCTGTGGATGAAATGCTGTGCTCAACCCTACCTGTGAACCCAACTCTCGCTGAAATGTCCTCCAGAACTGGGATGTGAACTGAGTAGCTCTGTCTGATATAATAGAAATAGGAACTCCATGCAATCTCACTATCTCACGGACGAATATCTCTGCCAACCGCTCTGAGGTATAGGTAGTACACACTGGGATGAAGTGAGCTGACTTGGTCAACCTATCCACCACC
>JASVEL010009063.1:0-52196 GCA_032618575.1 Nicotiana noctiflora | reverse complement strand
TTATTTTTCAGTTTATATGAATATACTCTCTTCTACTAAAAGTACTCTATTTTTAAAATTTATATATATAAATTTTTTAAAATGAGGCCCCCCTAGCATCCTGACTAACATCTTTTAATAAATCTCCTTTTAACAAAAGGTTCACTGTGGAATAACTTTTGAAATTGGAAAAATTAAGGTAGTTGCAAGTTATCTCAACTTGCCGTCAATCTTGATGGTGGGAGGCCATTGATTATCGTTTCATTGGGATATACATGAAAACGTTTTGTCCATTTCAGGGTGACATAATCATACTCCCTCCGGTTCATAATAAGTGTCTCTTTTACTTTTTAATTTTTGTCCAAAATAAATGTTTAGTTAGATAATCAAGAAAAAAATTCAATTTATTTTTATTCTTTTACCCTTATGTGCAGAAGAGTAATAAATGTCACTATAATCATGTGTCAAATATTTAATAAGGATAATTTAGTCATACTAGATAATTTGGTATAGAATTTAATATTTTCTTAATAGACGTGCTAAAAGTGAAAAGGACACTTATTATGGACCGGGGGAGTGATTTTGGGCCTAATTAACAAGAGATTAAGAAGATTTGTTTCTGGCCAATTACAGTCGGAGAACTTTTATGACATAGCTTGTCTCCCCCATTGCTAGTAGGTTGATGGGTGGCGTGCCCAACACACATGTTTTGGTCTTGTATGTCCATAACTTAAAATAGGTGATCTAAAGATCGCCGTCCGACTAAACATACCAATAGTCACCAGATTCATACGAGCTAATGAGAAGTAAGTAATGATCTTCTTAAAATCGATCAAGGGTCAAGGAACCAAATGAGTTAAAAGATAAGGTGAGGGTTTACACAATGGAATTTTGAACAAAAAATTTGTCCCCGTTGCTGTTGAGTGCCTTTTGGCTCGGAATAAGAATATCCCGACTTTATAATCTTACAATCTATATAGGATAATGTAATATTAAAATTTTGGTATAAAATTTATATCAATTTTAAATAATACAATTAACCAAACAGAGGATTAATATAATTTCAAATTTAATCCTAGAACTAATCCCTCAACTTTTAAAAGCAGTTATGTGGCTCTTAAATATACTCCGAACATATCGATAGGGACATTAATGTGATCAAGCTTCTCATCTACCTCTTATTTATATAGCCTTAACAATACAGATATACCCGCATTTAGTGTTATCATATTAATGAATGTAACACACAGAAAATAAAAAATTGACCCTACAAAAATAATATAATTAAAAAAACCGAAAGCAATAAAGCTGGGTTGCCTCCCAACAAGCGTTTGATTTAACGTCGCGGTACGATGTGAATCACTTTTTGCCTCCACCTCGAGCTTATGAATTGAACCCCTAATTTGACTTCAAGTATTTGGTTATGCTCCAGGAGTGGTGGAACAAATATAATTGGCCGAAGCAACCATTATACTATTTTACATTTTTTAGATTTTAGATGAGGTATGTAGTCCTGTCTTTTTGGCAAGAAAAATTCCAGAATATATGCACTTTATTCCTCATTCCTTGACTCTTCAATTGGTTCGGATGACTCTATTTCCATATCATCCTCCAAACCTAATATGGAAAAATTCTTGGAGTGTGGACTAATGCGCTCAAACACATGAACTTCAGGACTTTCAACATCCTCAACATCAATGATACTAGAGTCAACAAAATTTGTATCCTCAAAGTCCTTGGCTGAATCTAATCTCACTTCTTCAACATCGACATCCTCAAATTATAGTTGGCTAGATTGTTGATGTTCTACTCTGACCTCCTTAATTAACACCTCACATTCACGCTCTTCATGGCTATTATCCCCAATATTGGCTTGTTGAGCATTAACAACCCCAACTACTTGACTCAATTGAGCCTCCAACTTGCGAATAGTTGCCTCTTGCCTTTTTATGTGCAATTGTTTCTCATTATTTTGTTCCAGAAGGCACTTTATCATATCCTTGATCTCCTTCAGGTCGGCATTCCGAGGTTCTTTATTCCTACTAACTTCACAAGAAAAGGTAGAACCATCATAGTAAGGGGTTGGGTGAAAATAAGAAATATAAGAACAACCATGAAGGTGACCATTTTGACAACCACACACATCACACACATTCCACAAATAAGATTGAGTTGGTGCACATAACTCGCTCTTAGGAACGTTTTGAAAATTTTACCACGGTTGGTTTTCTTCATAATATGTATGGAGATCAATAGTAGAATTATCTACACCTAAATTTCCATAATTCCAAGATGTCATGTTTCTCCAATCAACAGATATAAAAAAATAAAAAATAAAAACAAAACAAAATAAAAGCTTAAAATTGAACTCTAGCAATATATTGAACTACAACTACACCGTTAGTTCCCCAGCAATGGCGCCAAAATTTGATCACGCCCAACTCTAGTCCTAACAAGAATAAGCGGTCACTGCAAATATAATCCGGTCTAAAAGTCCGGAGTCGAATCCCACGGAGAACTAGGGCTTAGCTGTATCTATTTTATATCACTAAGAAGATAAGATTGAAAATAAATAAATAGCTGAAAACGAATTATGCTTGAATTGTAAACAATTTGAATAAAGGTCTAAGGTAATGGTTTCCCCCGTTGTTGATTTTCATGGTTGTATATTTCTTGTAGCTATGACTTAGGTGCCTCTATCAATCACGAACTCTCCAGCTACCATAAATCTCTCTCAAGCAATTATGATAATTTACTAGACACACTCTATCAAGCTACACTAGCTAGATTCACATTACAGTTCACTTATATTGCACCCGAGGTATCATTATCTCTAATCCAACCTCTAAACCCTCAGTTTTGACTCTCATCTATACTCCGGGAGTGATGTTGTTCAAACAACTACCTAGATATGCACTCTCTCTCAAGCAGATACATAATAAATAGGAACGGCTAATTGAGGATCGTTTCAATTAACTAAAATCAAAACGTAGTTGAACAAATAGAGATTAACAACCAACTCAAAACTATATTAATATAACAATCAATTCATCCCCAACGGGTTTCACCAAAACCTTAGAAAACAAATTAGCTATTCATAATAGTATGTAAAACTACAATATCAAAAGTCATAGCCAACAATGAAAAATAAGAAGATGAAGGAAAAACTTGTTGAAGAATTCTCCGCTTTGCTCTCAATGTGTTCTTACCCCCTTAGGTCTAATTTGTGTCCAAAATATGTCTCTCCTCTGTTCTTGGCCGGCCTCCTACATTTAATATAGGGTTTAGGACTTAAAATCCCCTATTTTGATCTTTGGTCCCTGAAATTTACGTGTCCCGTCGCGGTTACGCCAGGACCGCGGCCAGAATGGTCCTCTGAATCTTTGGTAATGTTCTGTCGTGGTCCTACTGTAATTGCGGTTTTTCACCCTGTTTCGCTTAGAATTTGGAAAAATGTAAAACATGAAAGTTGTATCCCCTTGAGTTAGCTTTCCAATAATATATTTTGGAGCCCAAATTGAGCTCTAATAAAAAAGTTATCTCTATTTTACTAGACAGTGTGCAATATGCCTCCTCGAGTCTTCGTTCGTACTTAATTATCAAATTTGTCCCCGGAACCTAATCCCAACTTAATTTCTTGAGCTTTTACTCAGACTTCAAAGCTCCAAATTACTTGAATTCATTCCATAACATGTATATAGCTCGAAATCACTCCTACAAGGCATAAAACACACCGTTAATGCAAAACACTGGTGATTAAAACGCAAACTCAACTAAAGTACAGTAAATTAGAGTGTAATAAGCGACTAAAATATGCGATTATAGCCTATGATCATACCTCCTTAGGAATTTGAAGGATATTCAAGTATAATTCTCTTCATATTTTACTTGCCTAACAAATTTGTTATGTATTGACAATTAGTCTCCTCGTATTAATTGCTAAGTAGGGAGTACAAGCTAAGTGAGAAGTAAATACTAAATGTACAATTAAATGGTTGGTCCCCATGATTTTGACCTCTATTTTTCATTCCCAGCTTTGCGTTATTTGCAATTCTGGTCCATGTGTTATCCTATTCAGCTCATGAAATCCTCAGTATTTAAAAATATTCTAAATTATCCTTTTCTAATAAATTATCTGAATATATTTCTTAAAAGTCTTTCAGTACTTTTCTACATTTTCTTATAAGTAAATAAGGATAATTCTTCGAGTGGGAAGAACTATTTATGATTTCAGTTATATATATATATATATATATATATATATATATATATATACATAGATAGATAGATACTTAACAATATCAGATTAAATTACTTACAACATGTACGTAATAATTCATAGCAACGGTGAATACAGCAAGAACTCGCTCAATATATATACAGAGATGTAAAATGAGCAGAAACCGCAATAAACTACTCACTGTCATTTTATTAGAGCACATATAAACAAGTTGACCCCAAATATAATAAAGTAAAATTAGTAAAAGAAAAAGATATGTATGTTGCACAGCACAGGCTAGGGGAGGGGGGGGGGTCATACGTATTCATGACTCATTAAAATGTTGGTTGTTTAAAAATGGTTGAGAGGGCCGTTGTGAGCTATTAAAAGCATATATAGATTATGTGTAGCTAGTTCCAATGGATTCTATAAATCAGATGTGGTTCCTTTTTCAATATTGGTTGAATAGGTTTTAATGTTTTTAGCTCTTTGAGTGAGCCATTTAAGAAAGTTGGAGTTATGATATATGACCACCCCCTATTTAAGTTTCCCTAGCTATTTTTCAACTGTATACGGACTCTTCTTATTTAATGGTCCATTATGAAAGTCGAATTCAGGATTTAAAATTATAATTTTTTTACGATAATTTCAACTTAATATAATGTACAATTATAATTAAAATTATAATCAAATATTTAATAGGATTTTTCAATATACATATGCAATTATAAACAAAAGTTACTGAATTTAAGTGAACCGATAAATAACACTCTCGTCTATCTCTTAACGTCACCGCCTATGTGTCTAAATACATTAACTCTACAGCTAATGTTTTGTCAAGACTTCCTATGGAAGGAAAACTATGACGCATATCTGCTTTTAAATGTGTAGGTGGAAGATCTATCATTAGGGGGTCGTCTGGTTTCCTCCATTGACAATTCTTTGATTGGTCATACTCATATAAGAAAAATCATGGTGGTATACAACTTAATATAATGTTTGGTTACATTTGTCTTATTAAATTTTGCATTCTTAATATTCGCATAATTGCTATACATAAATCTATGTATTTTTTTTAGGGGTATCAAAAAAAAACATACGTATCATAATATATGAATAAGAATAACTAATAGAAATTAAAAATTAATTCCCACCTAACAATTCCTACATTATTATTTATTGTTTGGACAATATCGAAACTATAGGCCAATTTATAACAAGCACCAAATAAAAGAGAAGAAAAAAGTCATTCGTGAATGGACTAGAGATAAGAATTTGGTCAAAAATCTTCCTTAAAGAGTTATGCCATACTGAAGGGATAAATATCTCATGAATGAAATTTCAAGTTCTTTCCAATCCATTTTAAAGTTATTGGCATTAATGGCAGCTTACTATAGTAGGCCAACTATATCAAGCAGAGGACAATGACAATAAAAATGCAATCAATTACTCTAGTCATTAAATTTCTTGTAAAATATACTTCCTCCAATTAATAATAAGTGATGAGTTTCCTTTTAGCACGCCTATTAAAAAAATGCTAAATTCTATACAAAAATATCTAGTATGACTAAACTACCCTTATTAAATATTCCCTCCAGTCCATAATAAGTGATTTTTTGGTCTTTTTTTTGTGGTCCAAAATAAGTGATTTTTTCAAATTTCAAGAATGAATTAATTATTTTTTTCCTACATTATTCTTGGAGTAAATAGTGTTGGAATATGTGTTAGGAGTGTTTATGTGAGATAGTAAAGGTTAATATGGTCAATCATATTACTAATTAATGCTAAAATATGAATTTTTTAATCTATGTGAAAACATCCAAAAAATCACTTATTTTGGATCGGTGGGAGTATAGGTCACATATATAGTTATAGTGAGGAGTGAGAAAACCTTTTAGGGATATGCACATAAGGGTAAAAGAGTAAAAACAATTGAATTATTTTCTTGATTACATAGTTGAACACTTATTTTGGAGCAAAATAAAAAAGTAAATTAGTCACTTATTGTGAACGGGAGGGAGTATAATTCTCTTGGTTATACAGAGTATGTATATAAATGATATGGTATACATTTTCATTTCTTGTGTATGATAATAAAAAATGAATCTTTACACAATTAACCGATTATATTTATTGTTTACTTTTATTTATTTATATACATAAATTATACATTGATTATATATAATTATACACATATAAATAATTATGCACACATTTTACATTCATCTATTATTTTTACTTAAGGATTACATTAAACTAAAGTGATCATATATGATGGCAAAAGCGATTTAAGTAAATTAGTGCATGCATGAGAATACAGTGCTAAGATTTGACCGAAGAGAAGAGTTAGTAGTATTTAACATCTCTGCTTTAAATAGCAGGTTGGAGGTCTATAGTAAATGCAATGCCCCAACTTTCAATTAAATTCAATTTACTTCACTTGAAGAGCACGTCATGCAGAAATGGGTCCCATTCTAGTTCTACATTTAAGTTTTTGCCCTTTTAGATTCTATTGCAGTTGGGTTACCTCCCCCTATATAACCATCCACAATATTTACACCATTTTATGATCTCAAGAACAAGAAGAAAAGATTAACCAACAAAGTTTATCATCGTCCAAATGGTCTCTTTTCACACAACTCAAGTTCCAACACAAAGAAATATAGAAGATTTGTCTAAGAAGAGAAAATGGGATGATGAATTCAAAGCAGAAGATCAAATCTCTTATGAAAAGCCACAGAAAGCCAAGACTGTGACATCTTTATTCGGCACTCAGCTGCATCTCGAGACTCCACTGCCTTTGGAGTGGCAAAGATGTCTTGATATTAAGGTATGCAAAAAAAAAAAATCTATAATTATGGTGTCCCGATCAGCTTGGACGTATTTTAAAATAATAGTCTATATTTTTAATATCTACAATTCATATAAGAGAAGTTTCTAGTATAGTGGTAAATTTAAATAGGATAGTTCGATGCACATAGTATTACGTATTCACGCAGGGTTTGAAAAAGGGTTGCATTCCAAGGGATGTGATGTAGATCGCCTGCATGAATGCAAACCCTAGTGGTGGTAAATTTGTTTTAAAAAATATTTTTGGAGTTGTAAGTTAGTAAAATACTAGGTGAGACATTGTTGTTTATTTTTGTAATCCCTTTGTTTGAATTATTGGTTGTACCACTAAGTTGGGTGATTACTCTGCCACTAAAATTAGACAAATATGAAAAATCACCTAGATCAAATATGAACCCCATCTCATCGTTGGGCCACATGACTCTTATTATATAATTAGTGTGCTTTTCTTTCAAGAAATGATATGAAATTAGTTGGACAAAAATCTTAATTATTCTTTGCTGTTTTTCCAAAATGCAGTCTGGACATATTTACTTCTATAATACAAGGACACAAAAGAGGACATCAAGAGATCCAAGACTGAGTACTACTCCTGAGCCACCAACTCCAGTGCATATGAGTTTAGACCTTGAACTCAACTTATTACCATGTGGATCACCAGAAAAATCTCAAAATTCTTATTTCATTGGTAATAACAAGAATTCCAACATAAAAAAGAATAGTACTAAGGGTCAAGGTTTGATCACTCGTTCTCCCTCTTGGCTAACATTTGACGTGGATCAACAAGAGATGGTCGCTGCTGTTTGCAAGAAATGTCATATGTTAGTAATGATGTCCACATCTTCACCAACATGTCCAAATTGCAAATTTGTCAATCCACCAGATGAAAACCCTCCTACCCTTTTCAAGAGAAGGCTAAGCTCCTTTTGATTAATTAATCAATTAATTGAAGAATTATCTTAGTTAAACTTTTATGGCACATTTAGAAAAGCTTATATATATATACTTTATGTATATACTTATGTTACCCTAAAAAGGCCTGATAAATGTATGATTCGCAAGTTTTTGGTATCATGCACGATTTTGTAAAAAAGAATTTGGCTACTATTATATTGAAAATTTTGCAATATCAAAGGCTTTGAGTTAGCTTTGCTATGTTCGTTTTTCTTGGAATATGTGTGGACCGACACAGTTATAAGGTAGTTAATGTACTGCATATATTAGTTTCAACCTCCTCCTTTAATAGGTCATTAAATTCTCAAGTTAATGCGCCTAAAAATGGTTTCTTAAATAGTTTAACTCTTCTACCTACAGAAAGTTTAATAAAAAATAAAAGTACTCAATGGCTATGTAGTATATATGTACAGGTAAATGTGACTTGAAAATTTCTTTACAATGAAGAGAGGATGACTTCAACGCTAGAACTCCAAATTCTAGCAAATCAACAGCAGTTAATATTTGCTTGGCAGCGCAATTAGAAGATAAATTATGCCAATCTTACTCAAAAGGCTAAAAATGGATGAGTGCAAAAAAAAAAAAAAAAAAAAGTCTGAAGTTGAAGTACAAGTAAAAAGCATAATGAAAACAAAACATATGTATGTAAAAATTGCTATATTGAAATAAGGGTTTGGTTCTGTTCAATTTTATTATATTTTGATCTGAGTTATCAGTTTCTTGAATAAAAACATATTGAATGGAAATATATTCAGTTTGGTTCAATATTTTAAAATTTCAGTTCGGTTTGAGTTCAGTTCGGCAACAATTGAGCGTTCATTCGCAGCTAATTCTGTTTGATAAAACCTAGACAACCATTGACAGGTAATATGTCAGTGTCAAATATACATTGAGAAGGAAAAATAAATAAGAGTAGATGATGCTGTATTAATATTTAATATCTAATATGAAGATGTTGGTTGCAAAGTCAGTACGTAATTTCAAAAGGCTTAGCTTATTGCTCACGTAAGAATGAAGCAAGCTTGACGTAATATTGCACCTTCAACAATCTGAAAGACTGTTGATATAAGCTTGGGTGCCTCACAGTCAGGGGTGAGTTAGAGTTATAGTTACGGGTTAGGCAGAATTCGGTAGGTTTAGCCAGTGGCAGAACCACATTGAAGCGAGCGTGTCAAGCGACACAACTTTGCTGAAAAATTACATTATTTTGTTAGATAAATTTTTTTATTTTATGTATACTTATTATACGTTGACTTCCCTTAATTTTTCGATGAATCAAATTATTTATATTTTGATACCTCTTTATAAAAATTCAGGATCCGCCACCGAGCTTAGTAATACTCTGCATTTGTATTAATAAATTCACTTCATATGCATAAATAATTTGTCCAAAAACACATTAAGCTGACTTTTCTAGAATTTCAAAATTCATAAACTCAAAATTATGGATCCATCTCTGCTCACCGTCACAGTCCGCCATATCTTTGCTATCTTTAATATTCTTCCCAGAAAAGATACAACAAGCTCAGTGTGATCAGAACATATGGATTCTCAACTATAGAAATTGGTATTTTGAAGAGAGATTTATGTTGGTAATCTTCTGAAAATGTAATGGTAGTATGATCAGGATGATAAGTTTGTAAAGTCATCAGTTTCAAATGGTTCAATCTATTTAGCACAATGTTGATCCATCTGTCCCAAAAAGAATGATTAAAGTGGAAATACAAAGGTCAATATGCATCTAATAAACAGAGTACGACCTCAGAATATACTATTTCGAGGTACATATGACCACAAATAATAAGAAATTAGACGTTATCAGCAATGCCTGCTGGGGGGCATGCAAACCTTAATATTTAGTGAACTCGTTTGCACAAAATTTTACAGAGGCCACTATATAGGAAGAGGAGATTATAACATTATATGGCCATCAAATTCACTTTTGGCAACAAATTAATATCCATATATCACTCGTTAGCCTAGTTGAGATTAGCTATACAAATTCTCTACGAAGAGAATCTTTGAGTCGCATTATCTGGTAGATTTCACATAAACAACATGGCAAATCTTTGTAGGAATATTCCTTGTTCTTATCATTTATCACAAAGAAAAATCAGCATTTTAATCTTGTTTATCCAAGCGAAAACAACCTTCTGGACATCTGTATAACCACTCTTCCATTTACATATGAGAAACCAATAGGCATAATGCAGTGTGTAAAATACTTTATGGTGAACCCTCATTTTTCTTCTCTTCTCTCATCTTGTCAATTAATAACCGGATATACAAGATTAGTTGGGAAAGAGGGGGAGGAAGAAAATAAAGGAATAAATACCTCTGAACGTCGATATAAATATGAGATCAATTTCATAATCAGAAGGCAAAATAGGCATTATGCCCAGTTTGTACAAAACAACCGCGAGTTGCACTCTCCTATCCAGAAATACTGCAGAATGCTGAAAACTGCTAAATAGATCTACCTACAAAATTGTAGACAACAGATACCTACTTTGTTCTTCTTTTCTTCTGCTTTTTATATTGTTCGTGCAGCTTCAGAGACAATGTTGTCCGAGCCAATTCCCCTCTTAGTCTTTCATTTTCAGCTATGTCATGAAGCAGCAGGTAATGCTCAGAGAGTTTCTTTCTAACATCATCTTCTTCAATTCGAGCAGTGAAATCAAGGCCAGGCCTCATATTAATCTCTAATGAGGCATTCCCTTTTTTTCTCTTGGTACTTGAGCTTTTGGGGTCACTTTTTAAGATGAATGATTCCTGCTCAAGTGACAACTCCTTAAAAGCTTGTGTAGGAGATTTGTTGGACTGGTAAACCTGGTTATCGCCAGTGCTCGACATAGAAACGTTGGATGCCATTGTAGAAACAGCTGGGTGGTAATGCTTTGACAAAAGGTTCAGCTCCCAAAGCACCGAAGCAAGTGCACCACTAAGGTTTGGGTCAGTTGCATAAGGCTGATATTTCTGCAACAGAAAAGAATAGTCATCAGCATTTTCCTAGTGGTTCAACTATCTACTGAATATGAACGGTACAAATGGAAAGCTTTTCTCTTTTTCATGTTGAGTAATTTCAGTATGAAGCATATTTTTGTGCCATGAGTGGCACACAGAAACAAATGTCAAGGAGCATATCCAGAGCTTAGGTTTTCTATTTTTCATGTTGAGTAATTTCAGTGTGAAGCATATTTAATGTGGCATGAGTGGCACACAGAAACAAATGTCAATGAGCATATCCAGAGGTTCCCTAATGGAAAGGTCAGCAATACACTATTTTCTTGAAAAGTACTTTGCATGAGAATTGCGCACTCCTGAAAGTACCCGATATAAAGCTCTATATAGTGTTTATACCAGAAAATGTCAACAGATCCATGCCATACATTTACCATGCCCTCCAGCGTTCCCTCTTCCCTGATCCCCCACCCAAAAGAAAGTGTAGAAAAGAAGTTGGGGAACAAATCAGGGATGTCCGAAAATAGAAGGGGTGTGCTTCTCTTATTTTCTTCAAGAAATATCATGTGCCTGAATGATCCATATTCAATGAAGAGAAAAGTTAAACCCACCTTATGTAACACGTCAACACTATTACATTGTGGGTGAAGCTAGCCTAATAATCAAGATAGCACCTTTTCACCATATAGTTAATCAGAAAGAAGATTTGGTTCTCACCACAATGGCACCAGAGACAGAGCCACCTCCAGCATCATTTTCTAACAAGTTCCGGCATTTAACGTTCTTCTGAAGGAGATGCTTCACAGTCACCAAGGCTGCAGTAGTTTGACAAATGAGAAGCATAAATCATAACATACAGCAGCTTGATTAAGAACATGCAGCAGTCTAGTAATGATTAGCCAAATATGCTTTTACCAGCCAAGGACTCTGCAGACCCAAAGCACAAAGAGAATGTAGCTAAACGTTTTATGAAAGCTGCGGCCCTTTGCATGTCATGCTGTCGATCATCACAGAGCATTATCTTCAAAGCTTCAGCTAAGATCTCGCCTTTATCCCTGCTTACGAAGAGAAATGGATAGCTTTAGAAGATCAAAGCACAGACTAACAGAAATCTACAAAATCTTATTGGATTGAGAACCACCACCAAAAATCGCTACCCCACCCCCCACCCCCGTTCAGACAATCTTCCTTTTTTTCAAGAGGACTGAAGTGAGTTAAGAAAAAAGATAACCGTGTCAAATAATTGAACTTCAGTTAATTGATAGGCACAGATTTACCTTCCTGGCCTATACTCGATTATCAGATTGTAAAGTTGGACAAAGAAATCCTGAAGATCTACATTCAGTGCGTCCAAGTTGTTTCTCATCACTTTGAAAGCAGCAATGCAACACTGGAGCCTTTCAGATACTGTCAGACATGCTGAACCATCCATGGAAGAATCACCAGAGTTGTTGCCACTTCCGGCAAGCTTCCTAAGATAATTCATAAGATCGGACATGAAATCTAAGTCGATGAGTTGACAAAATTTCCCAATTCCATTAAGACAAGGAGCAAGAAGTGGATGGCTTCCAGGTGCCTGAGGTGAAGAACCTGCTTCTGATCTGAGTAATAAGAACAGAGAAGATACTTTTTGAGACAGCATTAAGTGAAAAGGCATCAAGTGAAAACACAGTGGTCAAGTATAGTATAGACTGTACTGATGCAAGAGCTAATAAAGGAAAAGTTAAACATAACATCCAAGATGCTTTGGATATCCAAAACCAGTAAGAGTTTCTTGTGATAACAAACTCAAACTGAATTAAGACTTCAGCAACCTGCACCATAAGCATTAATTTCTGTTAGATTAAGTTCTATTTCAAATCAGTTAATGTAGTTCCACAAGCTGACATTATGTTCCAGCACTTGGAAAGATGTAAATCATCACCCGGTGAATGCCCAATTATATATTTTTTTTCTTGGTTCTTATTGCCTATCTCATTTTGTACTTTTTTTTAATTTTGCACCAGGTATCCGAGTCTCTTCGAGCCCCGACTAATCCCGGTGGTGCACAGGCCCTCGGCAAGGAGTTTCCTGCAAGTGCACCACGGTTCATTCAGGTTTTACCCAGTCCGATGGCCCTTAGAAATTGTTTGCATCCGGTGGGTTTCGAACTTGAGACCTTGAAAGGGAGCAAACCCCAAGGCTCAAGTCAATTGCTACCAGGCCAACCTGAGGGTTCGATCTCATTTTGTACTTTAATTGATGCTACTCTTTAGTTTTTTAATTCAAGTATTGAACATTTGCTTACAATTACATGTGTTGTCTATGTCGTATTTATTTTAATTTTCTTTTTAAAATTCCACTTCACTTCAAAAAAGTGGGCGCTTCGCTTCTCGCTTCTCGTGAAATTGAGGTTGTCACTTTTCCTCGCTTCACGTTATTTTTAACACTAGGAAGATTTCCTTGTGGGAAAACAATTGGTTAGGCTTAGGCCAAGGCCCTTTGAAACTACTCTTTCCTTACATATATACCTTGAACCTAAGTTACTCCGACACTTCAGTTTAGGTGCCGCACCCGTGTCGACACGACACTAGTATGGGTGTGGGTATGGGATCCGTACCGGATATGGTCAAACACTTTTGGGTACTTTGACCACAACGGACGGAAAAACTCGATACAAGATACAATTTGATTCCCGAAATCAGAACCAAAACTAGGATAAAATTTAAACAAAATAACATACCTTATCTGCGATATCAATCCATTACTTATTTACAACTTGAGAATAAAAAAGAAATACACACTTTACAAGCTATGCTATGCATTCCACTAAATTTCTTACAAATTTAGAGATATTTTTATATTTTTGAATTAATTTTAGCTGGATCCCACACCCGTATCCACACTAGGATACGTATCCCCGAATCTTAGAGTTTACATCTCGAAGGATCCGACCTTTAGATCCGCACCCGTGTCGGACACCCGAACCCGTGTCCGAGCAACTTAGCCTTGAACCAACAACCATAAGCAACTTTAGATGAGGTATGGAATAATCAAGGTTGGAACCTTACATTCAGAAGACTTCTTAATGATTAGGAAAATGACACAGTAATTGAGTTTTACAAGACCCAGGAGCTATTCATCTCATCATATGGCAAGGGAACAGGCATGGGAAATTTCCTTCTGTTAAGTCTACATATAAGGAATTCAACCAGTCAACCAACCAGATGGCCATGGAAGATGATATGAAAAGTGAAAATCCCCTATAAGGTTGCTTGCTTTTCATGGCTACTAGCAAAGGAAGCGGTTCTAACTCAGGATAATCTAAGTAAAAGAGGATTTCACTTGTGTTCTAGATGTTACTTGCGTGGAAAGGAGGAGGCAGAGACAATTAGCCATCTCTTTTTGCATTGCAAATTCATTGTACAAATATGGAGAATCTTTATTAGCATAAAACGAATTGTATGGGCAATGCTAGGAATAATTCTTGATGTTCTAGCATGCTGGAATAAAGAGGGCAATCTTTCTAGCTATAAAGAGAGATGGAGCATTGTCCCAGCCTGCATTTGGTGAACAGTCTGGGGAGAGAGGAATTCAGAGATGTTTTGAAGACAAGTCCAGTAACAACAGAAGACAAAGATGAAGTGTCTAGCTCTTTCCTATTTTTGGTGTAAAGGAAAGTCTTTCGAGGATCATGAATGCATTTTTGATGTTCTAGATTCCTTGTGAGAAGACCAAGGATCATAGGTGCTATTCTTTCTTTTTTGGGCTCTCCTATGTAATTATGGGTGTCTTCCCGAATTTAGTGAAGGCTATATATCAATATACAAATATGTTACCTTCTCAAAAAAAACAAAAAAATTCAAAAAGCTGGAGACTGAATCCTCTCAAAAACTACCAAGTTCTGTCTTCTTCTTTATTTTCTTTTATGAGTAAATACAATTAAACTTGCAAAGAAAATGGAAGGTGGTCTTCTTTCTTCCTCCTATTCATCTTCTACAGATATCTCTTCTGGTTTCATATATTGGACCTTTACTGCAAATTTGATTCGTCCTCTTCTTTGTACACCATTAATTTATAGTTTTGCATAGAGAAAGGACATGAATGACTGGTTTGACAGTCATGTGTTCTTTTCTCCTAGGGTTTCATTTGTCTTTCTTCTTTTTTGATATATAAAAGCTAGATAGCTTTCTGTAAAAGATCATGTTTCTGCGTGAGATTCTCCACTTTCCTATACACCTTGTATGAGGGGATTTCTCATTAAATCAATAAAATTACCGACTTCATCAAAATACTAATAAACGCCAGGTAGCACTTAAAAAGGTGGACTCGTAGTATTTTCTCACAGAGGAACTAGTTACATGATGTGGTTCAAGTTCAAATCTGGTGGATTCATGGTAAGTGAATTCATTTTTTGACATGCTCCATTTAGATCATCAGCAAAATGAACATACCGAGGACTTAATGCATGCTTTAGGACACGAAAGAACGTCTGAAAGACAGCTGATAATACATCAGACTGCATCCTTCTCCTTTCAGTGACATCGGTAGTTAATGAAGCAGCCTTCAATTCTGCAGTTACCTGTAAAACATGAAGATGTGCAAATGAGGTTATAGTTAACAAGCCAAATAACAGATTACGTTGGCGAAATAATACCTCTTCTCGTGTCTGTGACATCATCTCTTTCCGTGCTTTCTTTTTCTCGTTTGCAGCTGATTCTTTCAGCTCCTTAAGGTGCTTCCTTTTAGAATTTTTGCTTTTAAACTTATTATCAGCATCTCGACTTAAACGCTTCCCAAGATCCTCATCAAATGTCAGAGACATAAACACCTAAGCTTCACAAAATCGTGTCATAAGAGTATTCCCAATGCTAAATCAAAAACTATATCCTTAAGGTTAAATGCCAACTAACATTAAGCAAGACTTCCAGATACTTGAATGAACATTGTTGAGAGTATCACTGTCATAAGTTGACTAGCAACATTTTGAAAGATCACCATTATCTTTCCAAATGTTTGACACAGTCATCCCTTCGACATTGAAATATTCATTCTTTTTGGCCCAAAACCAAGATATGTGCTTCAAATTCAAGATGACATCATAAACAATCTACCGAAAATGCCTAGAGCCAATGTATGGGAATTAAAGTTGCAGACCTCAATGGAATCAGGATGTAGTTGACAATCATGATCTTTAACAAGGTCTGCGATCATTTGAACAGCCTCCACAGTTGCCTCACCGCCATGCTTCCCCTCATTGGTGAAAAGTGACTTAACAGTAGAACAGCAAAGTTTCCTGTCAACACGCAGTAGATTGACAAACTTCAGAGAGCATAATTGCTAATTGAAAAAAAGCATCACAACCCAGAGGCCCAATTCTATTATATGAATATTCTGTTCGCAATTAGCACGTATGTGTGGAGAGAGAGCACTAATCTACATAACAACACCACGTCTCAAAACTTTGAAGTGCATGGTTTTGGTGTTTGCTTTTCCTCGAGGAAGGAGGCTTTTGAATTTTTGAAGCACTGCTGTATAGTATATATCCAAGTTTTGGCCAATGGGAGCAATTTAGTAGATCTTTAACCCACATATTAACTTTCAAGTTTTGGATAAGGCAAGAAGCAATAAGACAAATATCTGTACCACATTACAAACGATATAAATAGCAATACGAGCTGAACTTCCTCGTCAAAGAAGTTATACAGCAAAAGCTGAAGTCAATGAATCCTGCCCATAAAGTGCAGTGTCTTAGATCCTCATCTGAAACAGCTCACATTTTATGTTGCTCGCACTATCCGAAAATGTTGCCAGGTGTGTGTCGGATCCTCCAAAAATAGTGCATTTTTTAAGGAAGTGACAAGGGTGCGGCAGCATTTTAGAGAGTTTGCAACATAGGCGCACATCATAACTACACGTATGCTAATTTTTCACTCTTTTCCAACACCTTACATTCTCATACATGGTTTACAAAATACAAATGTATATCAACAACAACAACAACAACCCAGTATAATCCCACTTAGTGGGGTCTGGGGAGGGTAGTGTGTACGCAGACCTTACCCCTACCTTGAGGTAGAGAGGCTGTTTCCAAATAGACCCCCAGCATCCTTCCCTCCAAGAACTATCCACCTTGCTCTTGGGGAGACTCGAACTCACAACCTCTCGGTTGGAAGTGGGGGTTGCTTACCATCAGAGCAACCCCTCTTATATCAAATCCTTAAATTATTCAACAAATAGTTTAAATATAGCTAAGGTCTTACAAAAAGGTGCATTGCTATGTTTGCCCCCAAGGCATTGATTTAGTGGTAACAGCACAGTACATGACGTGTGGGTTAGGCGCATGTTACAGGTTCGAACACTGCCCTAGACAAAAGCCCTGATATTTAAGTGGAGAAGGGTAGAGGGGAGGGCCTATTCCCACTGCATTTTGAACCGTGGGTTACTGGCCCTCAGAGATCGCTTGGTTATCAAAAAAAGTGCATTTCAGTTTTATGGGGTCTCTCAATCCTCCAACTAACCAAATTGAGACCCGATTTTTAGGGGGGTCTCTCAATTTTATGGGTTTCTCAATCCTCCAAAACCTCATTGCACGTTAAAGCAACGCATTTTGTTCAGCCTCGCTCTTAAGCACTTCAATACCAGGCCTTCCATGAAACCAGTGCTTGTAGTTGTAGATATTTTAAAGCTTAATTTTGCTACAAAGACACAAGAACAGAAACCAAATATGTAGATGCTTGTCTTGCATCATCTATAATTTCAAAGCAACTTGATGAAGAAAGTTCACATTAGACTTGTTGTGAGAACTGCAGATTTCCCGCCACTAGAACAGGATTATAGGACAACTTAACAAAGGATTGATGGAGGACATCAAATAATATAAGAAGATGGAAGCTTCATCCTTCAACCAGCTCCAAATAAAGGGAAGTGGAAAAGCTGAAGGAACCAAAAGATCAGTAAGCATAATTACCTCAATACATCATCCTCAGAGCTTATGTTTCTTATGACAGCAGCTAACAAACTTTCTCGGAAATTGAAGTGTGGAACTGCCTCGAGTAAAGTACAGATGCAGCGAACTGCGACACGTTTGTATACAGCCTGCTTTTCTACAGCTATCAGCTTCTGTATATAAGCCTGTCAATACACAAATAGGAAAAGGAGTAATCAACAAAAATATCTGACACAGAATATTGTCAAATATGCCAAGACTAGAATTATATTTGATTCTGCAATACAACAAGCATGAATAACATTTCTAAGGATGCAAGTTAAGTTTCTAAGACCTTTTTACAAAATAAAAAATAAAAAAAAATAAGAAGCCACATTCTATGTTACTTCAAATTTTGAATTTTCTTCATATCAGCTACTTATCTTGCTGTTACGAGATATATCAAGAAATTCTTTTGAGAAAAGATACATTCATCCATAATAACATAGAGTATACCCATTTGATTGACCTCCTTTTCAAAGTCAAAGATTCTTAATTTTTTACTTCTATTTATTTTATAGATGTCTTCAGTACATGAAAATACTTAACATAGCAGGCAGGTCTAGCTAGCCCTTACACTCATCGAACCTATTTACTTATATTGAAGTGAGGGATTTACGTTAATTCTTTGTATTTAATAACCCACAACTAAGAATAATATGTCTAGTGTTTATTCAATTAAGTAACAATAAATTGAAATACGTAAAATAATTGCTATGCAATGAGAATTCAACAATTCAACCCAACATCTGGAGGAATACATTAAGTATAACTGCAGTCCTAGACCGTTTATCTGCATAAAGTACCTCAAGAATGCTATCATGTAACACCAGAAACAAGACAACTCGAACATATTCCTGTTTTATTCCAAACAAAATACAATTTCTATTGCCTGATTCATATTTCCCTATCCATAAAACAAAAGGTCAAAAAGTCTGTTAACAAAGTGCTCCAAAACAAAGGTGGCACTATAATTTGCAAGCAGCGAAATGGAACAAAACTTAGTGGTAAACCATGTCATGATAGTTTGCGCTAGCAGCTACATTGAATTCATATGTACAATCAATTGTTATAGAGATGTTGATCCACAAATCAACCTTATATGCAGATAAGAGGGTAGATTCATAGAACCGCATTTTCTTAATAGCCTTTGACACTTTCATCTCCTGCTCCTTTTCAGTTGGCAACCGGATGCGATACCTGGAGCCCATATTGAATAAAAGTTAATTGTTTACATAGCAATGTTAATAAAAGAATTAAAAAACAAGGAGAAGCAGACTACAAACGGCCAATGAACTGTTGCAAACTTCTCACCCAGGAATGATATCTCTGAAAACAGCCAACAAAGACTTAAGGGCAAGCACCACTATATCACGATCACCATCTTTAGAAATCTCCAGCATCTCCTTGAGTGATTTGATGTTTAATTCAGGATCTGCAAGCAGTGCAGTTCCCAGCTCAGCTAGTCTAAACTTCTTTTTTTCATTGTCCTCTTCTGCTGTCATATCTTTTCTCACGTCGTCCTAACACCACGGATGTATAAATCAATATACTTGTATCCAAATTTAAGTGTCCTCTTTTGTTTGACTATAGTTCTACAAATTTGAGCAACCAGTACACAGTAATAACAATGTTAATCCCAGAATCCGAAGTAACATCACTAAAATATACTTCAACAAGGCCACAGAATGACAAATTCAATTGCAAAGTATCTTTTTAATTAACCAACCATAGAAAAGAATTATCAGCATTCAGTTTTCTATTTTTGTTGTAGTAAGTGAACTAAGAGAGTTGAAGAGAGAAATAAGAAGAAAGATGTGATTCACAAGGAGCAGAGAAACAAAAATAGTAGAAGAGGAGGTTGCTACAAGTTCAAACAATGAAGACAGCAGCAGAAAAGAGAACAATGAAGTGTATATGACCAGAAGTCCTAGAACTTAATAGGAAAAAGCCCTACGTTCCTCTTTTTTATCTTTTGAAATTAGATTCAAAGAATCAACCACTTCTTGCAGGTTCACTTTGCATCTTACCATCTAAAACATATAGCTTCTTCCATGAGGCAATAACCCATCGCTTCGCATCACTTAATGTGATAAAACCTCGCCTTGCATTGCTTCATTGCTTAACGATGACTTTTAATAGTACTGGTTAATTTATTGGAGGACTAATGTAAGAATGAGCTCACAGAACTTTGTTGATGCTACATATTGAAAGAGTATTGAAAGTACGTTTGGAACAGCCAAAGACAATTGGTCATTCTGAATTGGGTCCGGGGAGTATTATTTTTCCAGAATAATCTGACATGGAAATGCGTAAAAGAAATCACACAACACTTCTTATAAAAATCAGACCAATCCAAGTGCTTTAAGATTCCTCCTCTACCAAAAATTAGGGAAACATGAAGCAGGTAGTAACTCCACCATTAACAGTGTAGTGGCAGTGCAACAAGGGGAACCAGCATGAACTTCCTTCAATACCCCACTCTCTATCACATATACTCTTTTCTGAAGTTCAAGTGCCTTTTTCCCCTCTTTGCATTGTGATCTCCAATTCAAATATAATTTAGGATATAGATCCTAATTACACTTGTTAGTTGGTGCTACATGTGTGAAAGCTCGGGGGAAGAAGTGGATCATCTTTTGTCGCATTGCCCTGTGTCCTCGGGTTGTGGAGGGCAAACCTGAATCTTTTTGGTGTTCAATAGGTGATGCCAAGCACCGTAAAGGAAATGTTATATAGCTGGGCCGACTTCCGTAAGAAAGCAAAAATCGTGGAAGTTCGCACCGTTAGCTCTCATGTGGATAGTTTTGGGGGAAGAAATAGGAAAGCTTTTGAGGGGATTGAGTCTCTTTTTTCACATCTTAAGAATAGTCATTTATCTTTGATCGCTTTTTGGAAGATTGGGCGTCATTTGTAAAGAATCATATTCAAGTACCTGTTTCCCATCTTTGCATTGTCATCTCCAATTCAAATATAACTTAGGATATAGATCCTAATTACACTTGTTAGTTGGTGCTACATGTGTGAAAGCTCAGGGGAAGAAGTGGATCATCTTTTGTTGCATTGCCCTGTGTCCTCGGGTTGTGGAGAGCACGGCAAACCTGAATCTTTTTGGTGTTCAACGGGTGATGCCAAGCACTGTAAAGAAAATGTTATATAGCTGGGCCGATTTCCGTAGAAGAAGAAAGCAAAAATCGTGCAAGTTCGCATCGTTAGCTCTCATGTGGATAGTTTGGGGTGGAAAGAAATAGGAGAGCTTTTAAGGGGATTGAGTCTCCTTTTTCACATCTTAAGAATAGTCTTTTATCTTTGATCGCTTTTTGGTGCACTCGTATAGCCCCTACTTGTATAGAAGATTGGGCGTCATTTGTAAAGAATCATATTCTAATGTAAATTCTCTACTTTCTGGTATACTTCTTGTATACGGGAGTTTTCTCCCTTTTGATTAAAACAATTTACCTTATAAAAAAAAGGATATAGATCTTAGCACTACAGCATATCTTTTTGGATATCTAATGCTGCAGATAATGCACATACCAAGACTTCAGCTTGAGGTATTTTCTCAATTCCCTCTACTTCGGCCCCCTCTTTTGCCTGTTTCTTTGCCTCTTTCCTCATTTTCTTCAATTTTGCCCGCTTCTCTGCTTTAGTCAACCTCACCACACTTGCATCAGTACCACCATCTTTGTTAGCATTAGCTTCATCTTTATCTTCGCTTTCAGATTTTTGTGTAGCCTTTGGCACTGTACAATATGAAAATTAAGACCCAATCAATGGTTAGCACATATACAAATACCAGGTGAAGACGAATGAACAAGAGGTTTCAGTACCTGTCCGGTAATAAAGTTTTCCATCCAATGTTTTCACAGGAAGAGCATCCACAGGATCAACCTCTAGCCCCTGTTCCTCTGCTTCTTTATCAAGTGACCTCTTCCTTATTCGTTTTTCATACAGAGCCTCGAGATCATCTTCTTTCACATCAGCAACACGAGTAACATGCCTTTCCAATTACAATAATAATATCAGTACAATTTACCTTATCAGAAAAACAATAATATCAGTTATAAGAGGAGAAGACATCAACTTAGAAAGTTAATAGACTTGCACAAAAGGGTAAAAGGAAATAACAAACTAACAAAAAGAGGTTCCATCTAAAATGTACCCCAAAGTTGTATCAGGCGTCCAAATGCGAAGGGAGTACTTAGAGATCTAACAAGAAACATAAAAGTTCCTTGATATTTTTTAAGAGTAAGAATATTATTTGAGAAAAAAAAGAAGAAATGACTGATGTTGTCATCTGATTCATCGAAAGAGAATTTCTGAACCTGAAGGATAACCACATTTAAGCAGACAGAAACAGAAAAAAAACAAGGACACATCACTATCACGATTTTAAGAAACATAATGAAAGTGACCGTAACTACAGGAGTATCTGTATGAACTGCTCAACTATCCAGGATACTGTGGGAAGATTACAATTTACAAGAGCTCAAGAAAATACAAAGCTTTGGAGAACTTCTCAAATTGTTCAACTATGGGCCATTGACAAGTTACCCAACAAGGATAAGGCATTAAAATAGCTTAATTCAGCTATGGAGATTTTAGAAAGCTACTCCAACTGACTTCTATACAAAGTGCCAACCTCTGGAAGCTAAAGTTAATTTTGCCACCACTTCAAACTTCATTTTCAATATTCAAACAAAAAAACTCATGTGAGCCAAACATCATATGAGGCATAGATAGTTGAGCTCTAGTATACTCCATATAGCACATTAACATATGGAAATCTCAAATGAAACACAGCTATACACAGTACAATGCATAAGTTTCCTTTCCCTTCAAGGCATTTTAAATTCGTCCTTCCGTGACTTTTTTTCTTCCTTACGAAAGTTGACATTTAATCATAAGTGACCTTAGGGGAAAAAGCACTTTGTCAAAAAGAACTAATACCAGATTTAATTTTAAATATTAGTCTCCTGCATATAAGTAATCAAAACAGTATATTCCCCTTTGCAAGAGCTCATCTTTTCTTGCTTTCGGATATGTAAACTTTTGAGTGAACATTATCAAAAACAACAGCTTTATACCACATTCATATCATATCCAAACTTAAACTCATGTATGCATCAATTTCCAGACAAATAAGTCAAAATTAACACATTAAACCATATCCAACCTTACAATATAGAAATTCTTACTTTTTACCGGAAAAATGAGTGATCAGCAATTCCTGCACGTACATTAATTCCAGAAAATAGTGAAAAATAAATGCATATATACAAGTCAATAATTGCTTACTTATTAATTGACTTAGTATCTAGATTGGACAAGAAGCCAGTATATTCTCGATTTTCCGCAACGAAAGCCACGTCCTCATCTGATACTTCAACTGCCTCATCAGGAATTTCAGGTGGCAGCTCCGGCGGTAGCACAATCTTCTGCTTTTTCTTACCCATTACTAATGGTCTCTGAAAGAGAAAAAATATCTTAATATAAAACTTATGAGCTTCACTGAGCATGAATTTATTTATTTATTTTTTAGAAACAAAAAATACAGGTTAGTAGCTGTGAGCACCCACAGCGTGACTTTTGTACTTAATCAGTTAAATTTTCATAAAATTGATATTTTGCAAAAATGAAAATTAGAACACAGTCACGAATTAGAGGCGGACTTTGGATAATTATGCAGAGAGGAAGAAGAAAAACATACGCTTTAATTTGAGAGAAAGAGCACCGTATGGTGCGTGCAGAAAGAGAAGGGGAGGAGGGAAGCGGCTGAGTGTGGGAATTAATTTGAGGAAATTGGATTGGACGCAGGTTTGGGTTTGGGTCTAGTGTTTATTCGGCCTAGTTAAATGGATGAGGCTTTCGCTGAAGGTTGATCCATTCAAATAGGTAAAAATTGCACTGCCCCTATTTGGTCGCCCCATATATAGGTACTCATTTATAAAAATAAAAAAAAATTAAGTCTTTTTCTCCTTTTCTTCTTCTTCGGTTGACACTGATTTTATATGGTATTTGTGAAAATATTTTAAGGTAATTTATAATATTTTATAGTTATAAGCTATTGTGGAGCTTTACTTTTTTTTATTATTGCTTCGGGTTTCTTCTCCTTCTTTTCTTAATTACAAAATGGATTAGTTAAATTTATTGTAGTTTTGACAATTTGATAATTGGGGTTTATTTTTCATGATATTTGGCGATTATGTTTCAAGACTAACTTTTAGCTAGATTATCTGGTATGGTAATGATTACAAGTAAATATAAAGAAATTATGAAGAAATAAAATTTTATAATACAAATTACATGAATCAACCTGACTTAAATTATTATTGTATTTATGTATACGTTCGCGTAACATAATCGCGATTTTAATTCTAAAAAGTAACTCAAGGGATGCGTTCGCGCAACTTCAACCAATCTTTTCTTAATAAAATAAATAAAGCGTTACTAATTGTGGACACATTCGCGTGACATGATTTTTGATGAGCAAAAAAAATGTATACATATGCGTAACACAATTCTTTAATTACGATAAACCAAGTGACTAAATCGGTAAAAAGATAAATTTATATATGTTCTAAAATGAGTAGTTAAATAATTTAAGCCAAGTAATAATCACTAAGCGATCGTGTAAGAACTACGGAACCCGGGAATGCCTAACACCTTCTTCCGGGTTAACAGAATTCCTTATTTAAAATTTCTGGTTCGCAGACTCTTCAAAAAAAAAAAAACTTCCTCGACTTGGAATTTAAAATAAATCGGTGACTTGGCACACCATAATCTATCTCAAGTGGCGACTTTGATAAATAAATAATCTCATTTCGAATAATGTCACTTTAATTAGAAAAAAACTCCTTTATATACCTTTGGGTGTGTAAAAAGGAGGTGTGACACTTGTCATATTTTTTAACAAAATCATGTGCATCTTTAAATAAATTTGGTCAATAAAAACCTTATTGTAAAACCTTTTGTGTTGTTCTGTCTCCACCATGATGAGCTCCATAAAGAGAAGCATGACAATCATGCAATATTGGATTTATCTCCTCCTCAGGGACACACCTAATTACGAGTTGATTTGCGCATTGCTTGTATAGAAAAGGCTCATCCACATATAATTGGAACGCAATGCAATGCAAATGCACATGAATGCAAAAATTCGAGCCCCGGGCCCACTTCTCGAAAAATTACGAAATTCACATTTTCGGAATCCTCGTCTCACCACGAGTCCGTACATATAAAGTTTATCAAAATCGAAGTCTATAGTCCCTTCAAATTCCAAAATTTCAATACAAAAAATCAAGCCCTGAATTCTCCAATTTCCACCTAATTTTCAGAGATTTAGATGATGATTCTTTAATAATATCACGTAATTAGCTCATAAAACTTACATCCAATCGAAACCTAGTTGAAATTCTCTTACTCCCTTGTCCAATAGCTCCAAAATGTGCTCAACAATGGTGAAAAATGATATTTGCTCGCGGATGTTATGTTATAAAACTCTTCTGTCCGCCCAGATATTTTCTCTATGTGATCGCATCCATTCAACTGCGATCGCATTGAACAACTTTTCCAGGCCTCCAAATTGGCCTATGCGAACACAACACCCATTACACGATCGCATTGCTTCAGAAACCAACACTGCGCGATCACATAACAAACACCGCGATCGCACTACACAAATGCCCTTTTAGGAACCCATGTCCATTATACTACGCGATCGCATAGGAAATCCTGCGATCGCGGAGAACAACCTTCGCCTCTTATGCGATCGCATGCCCTTGACCGCGATCGCACTGAACAATCATCAAGGCCTCCCCAAATCTTCTATACGATCGCAATAGCACTCCTGCGATCGCATTAAACAAAAGTCTGCAACATTATGACAACAAAAACTTATTCCTTAACCAACCAAAAATGATCTGTTGAACCCCCGAAATTGCTCCGAGGCCCCGGGACCCCAACCAAAAATACCAACCTACTTCAAAATATCATACGAACTTGATCCAATCATAAAAACACATCCTTAAACACAAAAATCATCAAATCATGATTGATTCAAGTCTAAGTTTTAACTATAACTTTCGAAACTAACATTCGATCAAAAACCCGACTAAACGACGTCCGAATAACCTGAAAATTTGCAGATATATCCAAAATCACCTAACGAAGCTACTGCAACAATCAGAATTCCATTCCGACTCCCGAATCAAAATCTCACCTATCAACCGGATTCTGCCAAAATTTCAACTTCGCCAATTCAAGCTTATTTATACACCGAACCTTCAAATTCAATTCTGATCGCACTACTAAGTCACAAATCATCCTCCGAAGCTAACCGAACCACCGGAATACACATCCGAGCCATCTAACCACATAGTCAACTTTCAATTGATTTTTCTAAAACAAGCTCTCTTCTAAGAGGCTACGTGCCTTATTTTTAACTAGAACCAATTCAATTATATCTGATAGACTCTAATGCTGATATAGAAATATGAAGCAACACAATAAGGGAGAAACAGGGTGGTAACTCATGTGACGATGGGTTGGGTCGTCATAGACCCCTGCAGCGTAGTAGATACATGAGCAGTTGTACCAGAATCAAGCCACTAAATATTATTAGGAACTTTTACTAAATTTGATTTGAAAGATACAAAAGCACTAATTGTACCTTTCTTTTCGAACCTTGCTTTACGTTTCAGGAAATCTTTCTAATAGTGTCCTTCTTTATTACAGAAATGACACCTATATGCCTTATGTTCCTTATTAGCATCCTGTCGAGCTTTAACAGGTGCTTTCTTCTTATTAAACTTGTTGGCCTTCACTTTAAGTCCTTTACTAGCTCCTTGACCCATGAGGTTAATTGAATGACTCTATTGTTTCTTAAGTCTTGACTCCTCCTGAGTAAGCATACTAGACAATTCAATAATATTCCACTTATCCTTAATAGTGTTATAGTTAATTTGAAAAGGTTCATAGTCGGGAGGAAACGAGTTCAGAATAAACTAAACCAAGAATGAGTCATCTACTTTCATTCCCATGGTCTGAAGTCTTGTTGCAATGTTAGTCATCCCGATGATATGGTTTTGCATACTACGCGACCCTTCAAACTTCATGGTCGTGAGTTCAGCCATTAGTGTACCAGTGGGAGACTTATTTGTAGAACGTAAACGTTCTTCCACAAACTTCAGGTATTCCCTGGCACTTTCTGTTTGTGGAACAGTACTTTTAATATTGCTGGCAATATTCATTCGCATAAACATAAGGCTTAGCCTGTTAGAGCATTCCCATGCTTTATAGGAAGACTTCTCATCCACACTGCTCTAATCAGTAATGGCAACAGGCTAATCATTCAGCAGAGCCAAGTCAAGATCCATCACACCTAAGTGAACTGGACTGGTTCACGCCAATCAGAGAAGTTCAATCCATTAAACACAGTAACAGACGAAGCAAGCGAATGAAAAAGAATAGTTGCAAAATAGATAATACATGCTCACAAATCAATTTGAATTCAACAAAACAGTTAAAACATATCGCATTTCTCCTTTGGGTAGATACTACGATACACTATCATAATTTAAATGTCATTCAGTCTTTAATAGTTAATTAAATATTTTAACCAAATATATATGCTATTTTTGGACAGACAATATATATTTGACTAAGAATATTAATTTACTTTATCATATTCACTATTCATAGAATAATTGATGCACCTTTGGGTAAATCCTTAAGTTCCAGCAATAGTAAAAATTAATTTATCCACTAATTTTTAATTATAGGCATTTTATTGATTATATTTTGTGTATGCATATTTTCATAAACAAACTAGTTTGGCCACTTCGTTGACTAACAAACTATGTAAACATAAGTGCACACATAAAATAAACATAAAGAAATTTTTATGCATGCGAATATATTAAAGCATTATAGTTTGATCACTTTGATGACTAACAAACTATATGAACATTAGTACATGCATAAAATATAAATATTATGTATATGTATATATATATATATATGTTTTAAACATTTTATATAACTTTAAAATACATACATTAGTTATTTAGACATGCTAAATGTGTGTATGTATATATATATTAATGATAAAATAATAATTTGGTTGAAGAAAACTTAATTACTTACTAGAACTTTATAAGCATTGATTTCATACATTCATGTCAACTCCTTTAAGGATTCTTCATTATGCCAAAAGTGAGTCAAAGGAAATAAGGATCTAGAATAATAGATCAATACAGTCAATTTTCGTACAAACACAAAGATAATTTTGATTCTTAACACATACTATTATTGGGTTATGCCCATTAATTGCATAAAGAATATGAAGTCCAAAACAATAACAAAGGGATAATGTTATATTGCAGAGAAGTCGTCCATAACGATGTTTTATAACAATCCCGTAATCCGTAAGTATGTATGTATAACCTTATATCCTTTTGCGAAGATTATCAATTCAAATCTCAGGCTCTGATACCACATGTAAGCATAAACTATAATTCTATCAGGATCTTGAACATGATAATCTTACATCTAATCATCATAGAAAACATACCTGAAGCAGAATCAATTATCTTGAAGCGGAAGCGTTAATTGAAATTGGTTTCTCGCCCATTGCCATAGCTTTCGTTACCGCCAACTTTAGTAATGGAAGAAAAAATAAAATAATGTAACCCATGACCAATTTATAAAGGTTCTTATTTAATATGGTACGTTTATCAAGTAACCAATCAGACGGATGATATTTGCTCATTAATTAAATATTAATTATAGTCCTAATCTTATTGGGCCACCAGTAAATTAACGTAAGACACTCTTACATATTAGACCAAATTGACTATTTATACATTTCTTCTTTTCTTTAGTTTACCTTATTTTTATCCCAATCTTGCTTCCTCACGTCGTCAATTGGCAGGAGAAAAAAAAATATTTTACTAAAAAGAAACCACCAAAAGCACAACTTAGCCATTTTCTCCCTTTTGCAATATTTTTTTACTAAAAAGAAACCACTAAGAGCACATCTTAGCAATTTCTCCCTTTTGCAATACTTTTTTACTAAAAAGAAACCACTAAGAGCATAACTTAGCCATTTTCTCCCTTTTGCAATACTTATATCAACTTTTGAGTGCATGAATTATTTAAAACCGGTTTAATGAATTGAATTGTAGAAAATAAAGCTAATTAATGACTACAATCATTCTGTCAAAGCTACCGTTAAAAACGTTATCTGCCACGAACTTGCTTTATCTGGCTATAATTTTTAACGATGTGTTATAAATTTGTTAAATTATCTAATTATGACATTGCAAACCATAGTTTGCCAATTGAGTGTCAAGATTTTCCCCCCTTTAATAACAATTTTATATGTGTTAACTTTTTCGAGGCAATGTTCATATGCCTCTTAAATATTTTAAAATAATTAATTTTTGTGACTTATAATAATACGTTTTATATGATTTTTAAATATGTAAATTTTACTTTAAAAACTTAAAACTTCATATTAGAATTTACCGTAAAAAAATAACTCTCAAAATTCAAGCTGTGACACATAACTTAAATTCATATTTAGAGACATAATAAAATGCAATTACAATTTTCACAATATATACTTTGCTGCGAGGGAGAAATACTTTTAAATAACTGTAGTGAAGTTTACGCGAACTAGAAGGGTAGAATCCTTTTTCCGTCTCTTCCATTTGAAATCGTACCCGTCGGAAAAGCAGTAGAGCGCGGGAAAACACAGAGAAAATGGAGGACATCACCAGTAAAAGAGAAATAGCTGAAGCTCTCAAATCGAAGGTCGCGATTCAATGTGCCAAAGCTGCAATTCTAGTCTCATCGCTGAAGAACACCACTCTAAATTCTGCTATCATTGACCAAAACAAGGTCTTCATTTTATTTCCCTTTCTTCCGTTTCCATGCGTTTGATTTCGTAGATAGCGACTTTTTTTAAGTTCATAATTTTTGATAATTTCAGAAGGAGGAGAGTTCAACAGAGATGGACGAATTGAAGATGAGGATTTTGAAGGAGAAATTGAAGAATAAGAAACTCAAATTCTGCAGCGTTACGGAGTTGCTGACTCAATTAATGGTTTTACTCTCAATTTGGACCATGCTTCTGTTGCTGGCCTTGAACTGATCTAGTCCTGTTGTATCAATTTATTTTGTGGCTCTGTTCGGTAATCTGTGTAGTTTGATTTTCAATGTGTTGAAATAGCGTTTTCATTCAAGTGTATTTGCTTGTTAGTGTAAAATTCTAAAAGTATCATTGGATCGAGAACTGAGATTTTAATTGAAATGCTGCAGATATTCAAAATTTCAAATTGCATGATTTTATGCTTATGGCGTTTGTTTGTGGATAAATTTTCGTTATCTAAAATGAGAAATTTTCCCTTTTTGCTGTAGAGCATATTTCTGATTCATTAGATTGTGTGGCGGATAATGCTTCTCTATTTGTAATGGTATAATTGCAACTGTTAAAGCAGTAGATTGCATTTGTTTAATTTTTCTCAATTTGCTCGTGCAAGTAATCTGTTGTTTCTTGTACTTCTCATTTGCTGTTGTTTACTTCCAATTAATTGCTCTCACTCTAAATGGATCTCTAGTCTAGTTTAGCAAGGGATTCAACAATAAAAATAGGTGGAGCTATTTTTTTAAAATCTCATTTATATTCTTTTTCCTTGAGGATTGGTAAAGTTAAAAAATGGACTCTCTGGTCTAGAAAGGAATTCACCAGTAAAATAAGTGGAAGAATTTTCTTTTTTTAAATCCAATTTCTAATTATATTCTTTTTCTTTTTAATAATCGTGGTATCCGAGTCAGCTTGCATATACCTCAACTAGGTCCACGGTATAGCTGCCACTTCCCACCCGCAAGAGATACCAGGTTCCTCATTATGTTCATGAATGAAGTCCCGAAATAATTTAAGATATAGAAGTGCGACAATGATGATTGAATATATTATTTTATGTATGCCAAAAGAAGCTACGAACTGCTATATCACATGACCACGATAATGAATATATGCGGACTGCGGTATGTTAACATGATCAATATTTAAGTGAATTGAGATAAATATTATGCGGTAATTAGTTAATATTGGATTGGTGGGAGACATAACTTGCCCAGCACCACAAATGGAGTGCTTAGCGCACAAGATGTACACATGTATAATTCATCACCTAATGTTTTTTTGCTTCTACTGAGATTTAAATATAAGACCTCGTAATTCTCACCCACTTTATTGATCACTAGGTCACACCCTTAATTATTTCTAGTTATATTCTTATTCCTCGAGGATCAGTAAAGTTAGTGATCATACGGTAAAAGATGGTCATTCTTCTTCATTTTATGGGATAAGCATATGCTTATGAATAGTAAAATGATGCAAGTAAAGTTGCAATTATTAAGTTACTATTCTTATTGTAGTCTTAAAAACTAGCAGGATTCAATACCTGGTGCATATTTGGGTTTCTTTTTGTTGCCTTCTTTAAAAGTCAGGAAAAGACACCGTAAATAACTGGTACAGTCACTTTCTAACACTAGGATATGGAAATGAAAGTTATTAAGTAACATGAACAAATTAAAGTGCCCATGAAAACAGAAGTTTAATGAGGTGGAATAGACAAATGCTTAGATGGGGAAACTTGAACAGCTAAAAGTTGTCTCCTGTCTTATTCAAGAGCTGATAAATAAAGTGGCAGGTTGGAATAAAAAAATCTAATACAGTTGCTTAAAGAATGGGCCAGTAAACAGCAGCAAACTCCTCTCACCTTTTCACACTCCTACCTGCCCTTCCTATAGTCTTTCTTTCTTATAGAGAGACTTGCTTGATGTCTCATTTTACCTCAAAACAATGATCCCTTTTGTTTGGTTAATACTTCTAACACAGATTAGATGGGTAAATACCGCAGATCTAGCAAATGTTTCAACTTCACTTGTCCAAAACATATTCATATTAGCCGGACAAAGTAACATGTCCGGCCGAGGTGGTGTCACTAACCACGGCCAAAATGGCATAGTTAATGAAACATGGGATGGTACAATTCCACCAGAATGTCAATCCAACCCAAATATCCTCAGACTTAGTGCAGGATTTACATGGGTTGAAGCTCAAGAACCACTTCACCAAGACATAGATTTGGGTAAAGTTTGTGGGGTTGGGCCAGGAATGTCATTTGCAAATTCAGTTGTTGAGAAAGATCCAAGCTTTGGAGTGATTGGTTTGGTGCCTTGTGCTATTGGGGGTACAAATATAAGTGAATGGGTTCGTGGGGGTGATTTGTATAATCAGATGATAAGAAGGACAGAGGCTGCGTTGCGAGGAGGTGGGAAGCTCCAAGCTTTGCTATGGTACCAAGGTGAGAGTGATACCCAGACTCTTGAGGATGCCAAATTGTACAAATTTAGATTGAAGAGATTATTCAAGAATGTGCGCCGTGATCTACAGTCACCAACATTGCCTGTGATTCAGGTAATTGAAAAAAATATCTTTAGTCATTCAAACAGTAGTTGGCAAAAAAATTTACTAGTAAACTTTTTCGTACATTTTTGAAAAATATTTTATTATAAAAAAGTTTAAACTTAAGGTACGTTTTATTTTAAATATAAAATTTTAAGTAAGCATCTAAGGATTAGTCTTGATTTAAGACGTAAAATAATTGATTTGACGCGCATACTTTCAACATAACTTTTTATTAATTACATCTTAGACGGAGGGACTCAGTTAGCAAGTTTTCGAGGTTCTAATGGTTGCTCACGTTCTTTTTCGGAAAACCCAAGTTGCTTTAAAGATAGGGAGATCCAATTCAATGCAGTGCAAATGTGCAACTCTTTTTAATGTCATTATTGGAGTTACTTAAGAGTGGTCCATGTCTTATTGTATTTATTAAGGCAAATTGAATACTTTGGCTAATTTATTTGGTTGGTATGGGTGTAGGTAGCACTGGCATCATCTCTAGGGCCTTATAAGGAGCAGGTTAGAAAAGCTCAACTGGGTATTAATCTTCCAAATGTAAGAACCGTTGATGCCAAAGGGCTCCCAGTGGGGATGGATTATGTGCACATTACCACACTAGCACAAGTTCATCTTGGGCAGATGCTGGCTGATGCCTTCCTTCAGAGTCAGACTACTCAAGCCGTGCTTCTGCCTATTCAGACAGAGACTACTCAGACTAGTAATGCCCCCAGACGATGCTCCAATTTTGTTTTGGATGTTCTACTTGTTCCATTTAGATGATGCAGCTTGGAGATTTATTTGTGGGATCAAGATCACGTACTCTGTCTATGGTTGTCTCACCTCGGCCAAAATTTTAGAGCGCTTAAAACCATAGGTTGGGATCATACCAAATCAACAACTAGTTTCTTAGATATTGTTAACAGGAGTACAACATTACCATACTACATGATACTCAATACTGAGAGAAGGCCAACAAATATATCTCATTACGTTGGATAATGAACATAATCATCCAAGTGGACATAGACCAGCTGCACCTGCTTGGTCACACTCTTTTCACTTCGTTTAATTATACTTTCCCAAAAGGCACAAACCAAAAATTAAGTTTCATTTTTTATAAAGCTCAAGTCTTGATGTATGTATAATTCACACACTTGCACATACAGTATATATGTGTTAGTGAATATTTATTCCATTCATGGTTTCACTTTCTAATGATTCTTTGTTTTTCTCCTTAAATAAGGCCTGTGGTTGATGGGTTATGCTTCTCCGTGGTATTACGCCGAGTAAAAATAGGTCCGATACTAAAGCTTCCAACTTTTGCACCAATGAAGTATTGGCTACTAATGCTGCTTCTTTAGTACTGATTAACATTGGAAGATTGACAATACATTATTATCTCTTGCAACGCGAGATCATTTGCTTTTGCTAGCTAGTTTAATAAGGCTGGACTAACATAATCTCCCAAAGGAAAAGTAGTCCCGTTATGTGATAATTAAAATCAAAGGGGTTGTTGCCTCCGCAGACATAAAATGAAGGCACCGGTGTTGAGTAGTAGTATCATTTATAGGTACCTTCTTTTCATTACTGCATCGTGTGGTGCGGCAAGAATGAGCGGCAGTAAAAAGAGAAAGTAGAAAAAGGCAGCAGTAATTTTCAGATGAATGTAAAATTGGTACAGCGCAATACTTGCAGCATCATAAGGGACAAGAGAACTCCCAAGTGCCGTTTTTCCTCAGTCCCAAGTATCTTTATTTCCTCATAGTAGCGCAACTTCAACAGAGGCATTTGTGTGCGCACGGGGATGGGTCATATACTTTGTCAAATTACACCTCTAAATGACGAGGAAGTTGAGGTTCCTCTTTTCGGGTAATGCAATATGGGGGTTTTTTTCTTCTTATGGCTTGCTATAGGGGAGGGAAAGTCATCTGATTCTGATGTTACATTTGAAACTAGTGTTAGGAGACCCGGAATTTCTCTTTGTGTGTGCATATGTGGCTTTGTGCTTACAAGTCTTTACCAATTTAATGGAATCTCCACTCAAAATACCCCACAATCAAAGATTAAGTACAACAAAAGCTAAGCTAATGCAGTTTGGAAGCACATAACAAATATGTGTAGTTCTACACAACCGGTGACTTTACACTGGTGCACGTCCTCTCCAACGTCTCTTATTTTTGGGGGAAGTAAAATTTTAGTTCCTTGCAATGTGGAAAGCAGCCAGCATACGTCTGCAATCAAAGAATCAGCACACACTCATTTCCAGTTCAAAGTTTCAGACTCTTTGGGAAGCTCTGCACTGGAATGGAACATCTTCACCTGAGAAAGGATACAATTAATGTTTAAGACTTTTGCCAGATAAGCTATTCCAGTGACAAACTAAAATAAGGATGCTGAGGTACAGATGTACTATAAGATATAACGGCAGAAATGAATCAGAACGGAAAATGTACACCATCTCTCCTGATAAAGTTGCAAAAACACAAAACCTGATCACTCTTCTATTTTTTGCTTCTGACAAGTTATAAAAAATGTCCCCTGAAAAGTGTGTGCTAAATCAATAGCGGTATATTTTAAGTGGGGGTGGGGGGAGATTATTTAATGCATGGGAGCTGATTGACGATGTCTCAACAGTTATGAGAGGAAGAGAGTATACTGTTACTTTTGAAAGGTTTGTGCAATCAGAATGAAATAACACTTAATTTTTGTTTCTAAAAAGTGCAAGAAAATGTTTTCCCAAATCTATGTGCTCGCTCGGTAGCTGTATCTTTACATAGACAAAATATTTAATGCATTGGGAACATACTGAAAGTGTAACAGCACAGCATGACAAGAAGAACGATAAAGTCCTTTTCTTGAGGTTTCTGCAATCAGAATAAATAGTAGTACCTCTAGCCAAATGCATAGGGATCATCAGCATATGGATTCAAAGATCCTTCCGAGAATAAATCACCTATGTTTGCAGGTTTTGGATGATCTCCTCCTTTAATGCCCTGCAAAACATATACGAATAGTAGAAAAGCTGAGCATATTTGAAATGAAGATTTGTTTGTCAGTCATTATTCTTTTAGCTAGTTAAGCTCTTGAAGCACCACTAAGGAGACGTGCCCGATTCTTAGATAAAGCCACAAAGGACCATTAGTGGAAAGTGAAGACAAACAAGTCAAATAATGATTCATATCCTGATAATCTCTCTGCGAGTCTTGAATTTTGGTGTCTCTTTATGATTGTGCTTAAATGGATTCTTTAAATATAAAGGTTAGTCATCTCAGCATTGACATGACAACAGCGTAGTAACTCTGATATATTGGAATCTGGTAACAACGGCAGGTGAACACAAAGCAAGTCAATGAATGAGTCATACCCTGATAACCTCTCTGGGAGTCTTCACTTTTGGTGTCCTTTTCTTCTTGTTCTTTGATGGATCCTTTCAAGATACAGTAATATAAAGGTTAGGCTCATCGCATACATTGGCGGGCCAGAAGTCTAGAAACTGACAGATTGAATCTGGTAACAATGGCCAGCAATGCTGCTAAGGATTCAATTTTACGTACATCAAACATGACTGTGCTTTTCGTTTTTCTTCGTTTTGTGATTGTTCTGCCATTTGTGGTTTCAACTTCATATTCATGATGGGTCACCTGCAATTTACGAAGCGATCAAGAAAAATAAGTGAGCTAGGACATAAAGACCAATTTAGGTGTCTGTGATGATCAACTGAAAGGCTAAATGCAGAAATAGCCATGCAGATCTTAAGAAGGTATGTTACACCAAAGGGGATGAAATCAGAGCATAAGAAAGATGCTGAAATCAGTTTCCAATGCAAAAATAACCCGAAATAAATCTGGGTTGCATGCACTGTGATAAGGCATCAGCCAACTTATTCTACAGCACTAAGTGCTACTTATTCTCGAAACTAAGTTTGCAGAAAGCTAATTAAGCGGAACCGTTTGGATTACAGATAATTGCAGTTAGCCAACTCACCTTCCTACTATGTTTGGGCATACTAATAACACTTCCTGTATTCACCTTCTCCACTTTCCTCAACAAATTTGATACAGGCGTTTGACTTCCTTCCAGATAATGTGCATCCTACCAAACCGTTGAGATATAAGCTAAGATCAGCAAGCTAGACAGAAATATTGAAAGGCAACCAGAATAGTATTTTGATTTGCATGTTTACCACATCCTTAGCTTCAGCTCTCACCGGTGCAAGCTGGCCCCTTTTGCAACTATCAGATTGGTTTCTTTTGGTCAATGACCCAGAGTGCTTCTGCAGATTTCACAAATGTTCAGCACTAATAGTTGAAGTTAGATTTATTTACCAAGTTGGCTGTACTTAACGTGTTCAAAATCCCCTCAAGTAAGCAATCAAATTAATCCTTCCACATCTCTTTCAGTTTCACATCAGAAATATATAGCCAGTCATATCCAAAAGATCTCAGGTAGACAAATAAAACTTGTACTTAAAATTTCAGTGGAGAACAAGATACAGATTAGAAGATACAAGTTGAACCATTATAACACAAATATACTTCTGTAGTTGTAGTGTTACCTAATAAGGAAGAGAACATAATCTGTTTGTATAATAAATTAAACATTGATCAATCAGCAGATTTATATGCTAGTGTTTCAACTGCAGTAACTTCCTACAGCTATGTGGTGGTTGATTATTGACAATTTGATAGTTCATTAATTACAGTACGATATGCTTTGATAATCAATTTGGGTAAGCAACCCCCACTTCCAACCGAGAGGTTGTTAGTTCGAGTCTCCCCAAGAGCAAAGGTGGGAAGTTCTTGGAGGGAAGGATGCTGGGGGTCAATTTGGAAACAGCCTCTCTATCTCAAGGTAGGGGTAAGGTCTGCGTACACACTACCCTTCTCAGACCCCACTACGTGGGATTATACTGGGTTGTTGTTATTGTTATTGTTATTATGCTTTGATAATCAAATTTAAATCCTCAAAAAGCTCTATTAAATCAGAAAGGATCCACTAAACTATGTAATGATTGCTGACAGCAACTGGGTGAAAGATGGTCAATGTTAAATCTTAAAAAAAAAATATTTCTAAAAACAATCAAAGGGAACCTCCTTCTAACCGGAGAGAATAGGAATCTTTTTTCCCTCTCGTGGCCGCCGGCGGTCTATGCATGTAATGAATAAAGAGTCAAACCTTCTTTGAAGTCACTTCTTCCTCTTCCGGATTATTTCCCATTACTTTCCATTGCAACTGCAACAGAGCCCTCTGTTTCTCCTCCTGAGATAAGACACGAATACAATAAGACAAAAAATCACTGTGGGTAGAAACTCATTTAAAACATACTTTAGACTTCAGCATATCCAACTCCTCCTGCAGTCTTCTGCATTCATCCTCAAGCTCAAGTCTCAGAGCTTTTAACTGAACTTCATGCTCATTCCTCATCGAACTTGTTTTCTGAGAAATATCACAACTCAGCGACTAAGGCAATATACATGCAGAATAATGAGCTAAGACACAAAAAAAAGCTGAAGAAAATTTACTTCTCTCAGTTCATTTTCATACTGAAGTCGGACACGTTTTAGCTCTTCATTGTGACTGGAAACAAGACTCATTTCCTTCTTGCTGTGCTCTTCTTGAATATGACATACCTGCGGCAAAATGCTTCAGCTATAGGCTAAATGAACTCTGTTTTCAACATATTCATACACTTCTGTCTTTGAATCCCAAGAAGTGCTGGGTGTCTTATCTGAATTACATAGTAAAGTAAGCAGAAGTTTTATGTTTCTTTGGCAGCATACTTAACCTAACTGGCTGTCCGGACTCCAAATACATGCTGGGCAAAATATAATCCATTAGATCTGACAAACGGGAAAAGTACAATAATCTTTTAATGTGTTAGACGACCAAACTACTATAACTGATGATAAGTTAATACTAGCCAACATGTTCTTAAAGATATTTACAGTTTAGCATGAGAAAAGGTTCTTAGGAAATTAATAGAGTTGAAGTTTGGTAAAAATGCTTCTGTTATTTGTGGCTTGAATTACTTTCTTGTATTTTTAGGAAACCCATAGTTCCTATAGGTTTAGGAAAACCTATTATCCTAATAGATTTGGAAAGTAAAACCTATAATCCTTGTCAAATTGGGAGACGTTTTTCATATATGTTTGAGACCTTTTGGGATCTATATATAGGAGTTGTAGTTGGGAATTTTATAGATTGTATTGTGTTTTTCTTCTTATTTATAGTGGAAAACTCTCTCCGCTTTTGTCCCGAGGATTAGACTTAGCCGAACATCGTTAAATCCTTGTGTAGATTTTTCTTCTCTATTTGCTTTGTGTGTGATTGAGTGCTAGTTAACTCACGATATTCCGCAACAATTGGTATCAGAGCAAGGTTCGGGTTTCTACAAATAATCTAGGGTTAAGATGTCTTCATCATCTTCAACAAAGTACGAAGTAGAGAAATTTGACAGAGGTTAGTTTCAGTCTATGCAAGATTAGGATGAAACCGTCCCTGCTGTTACAATGATTATGGAAAACAATTGATGAGGATTTTCCTGAAGATATGAAAGAGACAAAGAAGGAAGACCTACGATGTTCCCAAGGACTAGCAAAATCGAAATAGCGAAATTCTTGGGTCAAGGAGAGGGCTTTGAGTGCGATCTTTATGAGCGTTACACATAGCGTTCTTCGGAAAATTGCTGAAGAAACTTCTGCAACAACGACATGGAAGAAGCTGGAAGATCTCTTTTCTAGGAAATCGCTAACAAACCGCCTCTACCTGAAAAAGAGGTCAATCTCCGTATGAACGAAGGTACACCTGTTAAAACTCGCCTTGATAAGTTTAATTCAATTATAATGAACCTAGAGAATGTGGATTTCAAAATTGAGAGTGAGGACTTGATTGTGTTATGTTCTTTACCATAGTCTTATCATACTTTTGCCGATACACTGCTATATAGGAAAGACAACATTTCAGTAGAAGATGTTAGTAATGTACTAAAATCTAAAGAGCTGAAAAAGAGCTTTCCAGAGAGCAGAATTGAGGGCGATGGTCTTGTGAGTAGAGGAAGAACACAACAAAGGGACTTTAACAGGAAAAAGTCAACCGCATGATCAAAGTCTAGAGCAAAGAAGCAACACTGTTACGAGTGCGGGGAACAAGGTCACTACAAAAGAGATTGTCCTAAGCTGAAGGAGAAAAGAGGGAAGGAGAAAAGAGGGAAGCAGAAAATAGATTATTCGGCAAATATTGTTGACATTGGCAATAATTCTGATGATAATGACTATGTAGGGGAAGTTTGTGCTGTGAGATCTAGTCATGGACAAAATTCTTGGGTTCTTGATTCTGATGCTACTTTCACATTTGTCCACACAAGAATTGGTTTGCAACTTACAAACAAATGAGTGGGACTGTCTATATGGGAGATGCTAATCCATTGCCAGTAGAGGGGGTTGGTAACATCAAATTGAGAATGTTTGACGGAATTATCAGAAACATTGAGTGTTGGCATGTTCCTCGGATAAAAAGAGAAATTTGATTTCTCTTTCGACTTTGGATGATCAAGGGTATAAATTTCAATCCGAGAATGGAATACTTAACGTGTGTAAAGGCTTCATGGTACTCATGAAGGGTAAACTACATTCTAAATTATATCATCTTCATGCCAGTGTAGTTGAAGGGGAAGTTGTTATAGCTTCTGGGAAAAGTGATCTGGATCGGTCTCAGTTATAGCACTTACGACTTGGCCAAAGGAGTGATAATGGATTGTCTTTGTTGAGTAAGTAAAATTTGTTGAATGGGTAAAAGAAATCAAGTTTTGATTTTTTGTGAGCATTGTGTGCTTGGTAAACAGACAAGGGTAAAGTTCATCAAGAAGGCCGAGCACAAGACCAAAGACAAGTTAGATTATATACACTCTGACTTGTCGAGTCCAAATAGAGTTCCCTCCAAGAGCGGTGCTAGGTATTTTATGACTTTGATTGATGATTACTCAAGTATGGGGTGAGTGTATTTTCTGAAAACAAAAGATGAGGCATTTTCGGCATTTATTAAATGGAAGACGATGGTTGAGAGGCAAATGGAAAGAAACGTTAAGCGTCTTCGAACTGACAATGGTTTGGAATTTTGTAATTCCGAGTTCGATAATTTCTGCAGCATGGAGGGCATAGTAAGACACCGCACGTGTCGGAACACCACAACAAAATGGTGTTGCAGAACGTATGAATAGAACGCTTTGTGATAGGGCACGAAGCATGCTTTTACACTCATGTGTTAGCAAAGATTTTTGGGTTAAAGCAATCAATACAACTTGTTATTTGGTCAATAGATCTCCATCCACAGCTATTGAGTTCAAAACTCCTCTTGAGGTATGGTCCGGTTCGCCTGCTGATTATTCAAATTTAAGGATATTCAATTTTCCTGCTTATGCTCATGTGAGGGATGAAAAATTGAGCCGAGGGCAAAGAAGTGCATATTTCTAGAGTATGCAACTGCAGTGAAAGGTTATAGGTTGTGGTGCACAGATCAAAAAGACTCCAGGGCTAATTATTAGTAGGGAAGTAACATTCAATGAATCTGCCTCACTAGACAATCAGAGGGAGAAGGCAATAGTAGAAACAGATCGTGGCGTCAGTGACCGCATAGAGCTAGAAATTGAATCTCCATTAGCTCAGCCCAGTAGTTCTAAAGTAGAGGAAGTGGAGGAGGTGCAAAATATTGATCAAGACGATAATGTTGATGCACGTGCGCAAAGAAAGTGATCAATCCACCACAAAGGTTTGCAATGTAGTTGATGGTAATTTTCTTGGATATGCTAATTTTGTGGAGTTTGCTTTGTCTGTTGCAGAGACCATTGATGTGCTTGAGACTAATAGCTATAAAGAAGTTATTTCTAGTCCAGAAGCAGATCAGTGGGTTGTGCTATGAGTGCAGAGATTGAGTCTCTTCATAATAATCAGACATGGAAGCTTGTTCCATTGCCAAAGGGACAGAAGGTACTAGGCTGCAAATGGATTTTCAAAAGAAAAGAGGGAAAAATCCAGGGGTTGAAACATCAAGGTATAATGCAAGATTAGTAGCTAAAGGTTTTACACAGATGGGGGGGGGGATAGATTACAGTGAAGTGTTCTCTCCAGTGGCAAAGCATAGCTCTACCAGGGTCTTACTAGCTTTAGTGGCTCTTCGTGACTTAGAACTAGAGTAGCTAGATGTGAAAACTGCATTCTTGCATGGTGAGTTGTAGGGGTGTTCATAAAAATCCGAAAAACCGAACCAAACCGAGCAAAAAAACCGATACTTTTTTGTTTGGTTTGGTTTTGGTTTTAAATTTTAAAAACAGATCAAATTTGGTTTGGTTTTGGTTTTAATCAGAAAAAACGGAACTAACCGACTATTGGAGTAGCTATTCAAAATTTATTATTACGCCTATATCTATGTATATTGTTATACAAAGCTTCAAAAAATTTATGGTAATATTAATAGTTTGCACTTTTAATATAGTTATTTACCTTTACATTCTAGTTTGATTGATAGTTTTCTTTTGTTTAGTGTAAGAATCCATTTCGTGTTAAAAATAACATATTTTTAATTGAGTCCTTAAATTATTCATCACTATTTGATTCAGTTATAATCAATATATTTTGGCAAATAATAGATTTCTCAAAGGGCAATTGATTTGATAGTGTTACATTGAAAATGTGGTCGCCGGAATATGTGTTTGGTAGTGTATGTCTTATATTTAAGAAAAACTCGACAAATAGCCAAAAAAATCGAAAAATCAACATAAACCGAATTGAGAAAAACCGACTTAATTGGTTTGGTTTGGTTCTAATATTTAAAAAACCGACTTACTTGGTTTGGTTTCTTTTAGGGAAAACCCGATCCAAATCAAACCATGAACACCCCTAGTGAGTTGAATGAGCAGATTTATATAAGTCAACCTAAGGGATTCATTACTCAGGATAAGAAAAATCATATTTGCTTGCTCAAGAAATCTTTATACGGTCTGAAACAGTCGCCTAGGCAGTGGTATAAAAGATTTGATACATTCATGATTCAAAATGCATTTTCTCAAAGTGCATAATGATAGTTGTGTGTATTACAAAAAGCTTGAAGACGGTTCTAGTGTATATTTGTTGTTATATGTGGATGACATGCTTATTGCTACTAAAAGCGTCACATATTACCCGATTGAAGAAGCAACTAGGTAAGGAGTTTGAGATGAAGTATTTTGATGCTGCAAAGAAGATGTTGGGGATGGAGATTACTCGAGATAAAAAGGGTTGGAAAGTTGATGTTGTCTCAACGGTCCTATATTAAGAAGGTCCTCAAGAGATTTAATATGATAGTTGCTAAATCTATGTCTATTCCTTTTGCTTCCCATTTCAAGTTGTCTGCAAACATGTGACCAAAAAAAGACGAGGATATAGTGTTCCATATTCGAGTGTTGTAGGTAGCATTATGTATGATATGGTTTGCACTCGCCCTGATATTTCACATAATGTTAGTGTTGTGAGTAGATACATGGCGTATCCTGGTAAAGAACATTGGTACTTGAAGGGTACTGCAAATGTAGGCTTGACTTTTTACAAAGACAAGTTAAGTGAATCCTTAGTTAGCTTTTTCAATTTAGATTATGCAGGGGACTTGGATAAGAGAAGATCTCTGACAGGCTATGTTTTTACACTTTCTGGTAGTGTCATCAGTTGGAAGGCGACTTTGCAACCTGTTGTTGCTTTGTCTACCACAAAAACTGAGTATATGGCAATTACAGAAGCAGTTAAAGAGGCTATTTGGCTACAAGGCTTGGAAAGTGATCTTGGACTAGCTCAGAAGAAGACACAAGTTTTTTGTGACAATCAAAGTGCCATTCATCTTACGAAGAATTAGATGTTTCATGAGCGGACGAAACATATTGAAGTCAGACATCACTTTATTCAAGACATTATATCAAAGGGGCTTGTTAAAGTGGAGAAAGTGTTTGCGCATGATAATCCAGCTGATATGATGACCAAAGAAGTCCCGACCAACAAGTTTAGGCATTGCCTAGACTTGATTGGTGTGTGCAGTACTCAATACAGCCCTTGCGAGAGCTGAGGGCAAGGTAGAGAGAGTTGTTCCTGTCTATAGAGAATTCAAGCCAAGGAGTTCATTATTTGTGGCTTGAATTATTTCCTTGTATATTTAAAAAATCCATAGTCCCTATGGATTTAGGAAAACCCATTATCCTAATAGATTTGGGAAAGAAAAACCTATAGTCCTTGTCAAATTGGGAAACCTTTCTCATATATGTTTGAGACCTTTTGGGATCTATATATAAGGGTTGTAGTTGGGGATTCTATATATTGTATTGTGCTTTTCTTTTCATTCATAGTGGAAAACTCTCTCTGCTTTTGCCCCGAGGATCGTTAAATCCTTGTGTTGATTTTTCTTCTCTATCTGCTTTATGTGTGATTGTGTGCTAGTTAACTCAGATATTCTGCAATAGCTTCCTTGAAGGTAGCTTCTACATAAGCGTGAAAAATCACATTTTAGTTGCCCACTCGGAATCTTGATTCTAGTAGGAAAACTACTTACGTTTGAACCTCAAGTATCATTTCAAACCTTGAAATGTTGTTCCTAAGAAGATCTAAGCAAGATCCTAAATTCATTTTCGTAGAGAAGCATGATAACACAATAATTCTAATAAATGAACACAAAATATTTACATGAGGATCATCATGCTCAAGAGTTTCCCTAGAATAAGTGTGAGAATCATGAAAGAATATTGAACTTCATACAACTGAAACACTAATATCTGACAGGAGTCAAACAAGAAGACACAAAGATAAAACCGAACTATGTGCAGAAGAATAACGTTGAAAGAAGGGATACAGTAGAATAATTAGACTGTTAATCTTGGAATTTATTAGAAAATATAGAAGATAAGCAAATGATAATTCTACATCCTTTACCATACATACCAAAGCAGCATGTTCTTCCTGTACATGCTTCAAGTTCTGATTAGATTCTTCTCTGCATTCCAACAGCTTTAACTCACAGTTTCTTTCCATCGCTCCAACAATTTTTTCAGCCTGAGATTAATAAATGAAGTGAAAGGCGAAGATATATTTCCAGTCAAAATATGCTTCAACATAAGAATCAATAGCTACCTTCTCCTTCTCTAGATTGATACTTTCCAACTTCTCCAAGTCATACTTCCTCCGGATATCACTGATGGCCTGAGAAAGACCCTACGAGTGTAACTTGTTGCATAGGAGCAAACATACAAAGAAACACCAGATAGAATATTTTAAGAATAACCTGATCATTTTTCTGAGATAACTCCTTTAAATGCCTAGAAAGTTCTAGTTGTTTGCTTTCTAACATCTGATCATGCTGCTTTTTAGCTTCTGCAAGGTTGCTTTCAGCAGCAAGCAGAGAAGCTTGAATCTGCAATAAGGTACAAAACACAACGTATTTAAACACAATGTATTGGATTTAATAGGATCTGTAAAACTAAAAGTATCCATAGAGAAAACCTCTTCTCTCTCAGCTTCCAATTGTTTCTGCCTGTCCTGAAGTTCCTGAACAAGCTTATCTTTCTCCTCCAACTTATTGTTAATCTCTGCAACATGCTTTTCCAGGGATTCCACTGTTTCTGTGTACTTGTCAATTTCCTTGCGTAAAAGATGGATTTCATCTTCGTTTTTCTGCATGCCTGATTGAAGCTTTTCAATATGGTCCTTGTTATCTGTTTCCATCTCAGAGAGTTTCACCAATAAATTTTGCTGCAAGATATGAAAATTGATCTTGTAATGTTTAATCAGACACTGTTACTACTGAATGTTCTGTGAGAAGAATTAACCATTTCATTCTCCGATAGTTTTGAATTTTCTGATAAGGCGACAACATTCTCCTGCAGCTTGCTAATCAGCACTTCCATCTCCATCTTCTTGGAAAGAAGCAGTTCTGCTTCAGACTCTAATTCTCTAATCCGATCTTCTGCTAAACGGGAGTCTTCAGCATGCTGCACCATTGCACGTTCTTGCTCGTTCTGAAGTGCAGAGACTTTGTCCTTCAAGTCCTTATTAGCTAGCTCTAGAGAATTTTTCTCTGATGTAATGCTTGTATATTGATCCTGGAGCTTGTCAAACTTTTGTTGAGCATGTCGAGCAGCAAGTTCCCCCTTCTCTCTCATCATTTCAAATCCAGCGTCAAATAAAGCAATAAGCTGAACTATCTTCTCCGCAAAGGCGAGACTTTGACTATCCAAATGAGTAAACTTTATCACCATTTGATTCACAAACTCATTAAGGTTCTTTATCTCCTGAAGTGAAGTATCTAATTGTTTAGCAAAGTTGCTATTTCTAGATTCCAAATCACTTCTTTCTTTCTCCAAATTCCTTTTGACATTCTTCAAGTCCTCCAGTTCATCTCCTTTTAATCTTGATTCGAGATGTAACTCTTCCAACTTGGACTTCAAATTCTCCACTGCAAGTCCATTAGCTGCTACTGTAGCTTCAAATTCCTTGATCGTGGCATCTTATAAAAAAATAAGAGAAAGAAACAAGTAAATAAAAGGAGAAAAGTATTTAGAACTGAGAAAGTTACCAAGAGATAATTATCACAAAAAGTAGAGATGTTAAGATCTGTGTCAGTAGTAGGACATCTCTGCGCAGAATGAAGCATAACATGAAAAATTTCTCTTTCTGATTAACAAGACAAATGTCCTTAAAGAGCACTAATACCTCTTTAGGAGACACCAAGTCTGTGAAAAGTTTTAGAGTTAAAAAAATGTTAAAGGACACAATATGAATCCAATGGATGGAGAAGAACTTGAAATGACAGACGACTTCAAGAGAATTGTCAAATGCAACTGTTTCCGAAAGACCGTGAACAGTTTCAGTTACAGCGTAACATAAAAAAAGAGATGTTATATCTCAAACAAGATTTGAATTCCTCCTCCCCCCCCCCCCCAGGTTCATAGAGGAGAAACTAAGGGCTTTGGTATAGCTACAGACCAGTCTACGAGCTTTCTTATGTAGTTAAGACCTGTCACACATAGATCATTCACAAACAAATAAACCAAGTAATTAAAGTGAAATATAATGTGGACTGCTTAAGTCCATATTGAATCAACCAAAGGGACAGGCACTTAAAAGACAACAAAATTAACATAAATAAATAAAAAAAGAAGAGCGGATTAGCTAGTTGACGCAGACAGTAGAGCCATTTTTTTGTACGCAACATCTGCTATTTATCTAAAGTTGAGGTGCAAGCACAAAAGCTCTTAGATCATAGCTATTTACCTTTCTCCTCAATTACACTGATGCTTTTGCTCTGTTCAACCCTGAAAGAGTTCTCCATTTTCTCCTTCTCGATACTGAGTTCATTCAGTTCCCTTTCATCTTTATTGACAACCCAAAAACACGTTAGGCAACTTTAAACATTAGTATCTAAGAAGCATAAACCTCTAGTTATTCAGCAGCATATATGGTATCTAACTACTTAGAAGCTCTCAATTGGTGACAAAATTATATTGCATAACAAGGCATTATTAACTTACAATTTCTAACAGTTTCTTCAGACGATTCCAGCCTCAAAGAGAGGGCTTTCATGTTGTCCTGCAAGTTATCAATAACAACAGAAGTTGCAGATCGTCTATCTTCAAAAGATGCCTTGTCTTTTTCAGCTGTAGAGTCAAGAGCACAATCCAAAAATATTAAAACAGTTAAAAAGCCAGAGAGGATTGTTCTATCTGCTTTGCACCAGGATATTCCTCAAAGAAAAGTTACCAACATACCATCCTGAACCACACCAGCTAGGTGCTGTAAAGTTTCAGTTAGCTGATCACACAAGGTCTTTGTTGAAGAAAATTTAGATTCCAGTCCTTTCCAAAGCTTCTCGTCTTCTTTCTGCTTCACTTTCAACTTAGCATTTTCATTGTACGCATTTTGCAACTTTTCTTCCAGCATATGAATATCTTCAATCAACTTCTTCAATTTAGAGTTCTGCATTCAATTATGAGACGCACAGTTAAAAAACAAATGAAATTACAAGTCATTAGGCCTCAAAATTCAAGCATAAAACCTAAATCCTAATAGCAATTATATTATTAATAGAAGCCTTTGTACGTTCTGTATAAGCCTACACCTGACAGCTGTATCTGTGGGAACAACCAACACATGCCACACGCATAGAAAGATGCACTCATGCAAGCGTACACATACACACGCACTCACACACACAAACCCGCATAGGGAACATTTCAACGAAATTACCGCCAATTGCAGATCAGTTCTAGCAGAAGCTTGCTCCTTCACCAATTTCTCTGTTGACGATAGAAACAAATGAGCAATTTATTTAAGAAGTAGTATACATTTTGTTTTCAGAAAATTTAGAAAACTAATACATTAATCAACTAATAACCTGCTGTAAGCTTCAAATTCGCAAAACTTCCAGAAGAAACCATGTCAGCGGACATGCGCGTCGTTATCGGCGTGGCTTTGGCAGCTCCTAAACCAGCTCCGGCCAGCGATTTGAAGTGATCGCGGCCTTTCATGCCTGATAATCCTAAAAGCTTACTCATTTTCTAATAAAACGCAAAAAATCGCCGAATTTCCCTATATACACGAAGTAGGAATCCTTCTACGTTGATTTTTTTGGCCTAATCGACCACAAAGCAAGGAAGTAAAACCCTAAAAATTGAAAAAATCTAAGCGATCGGCTCTGCGAACTTAGCTTTTCGTTTTCGTATTGAGTAAGAAACTGTGGAGAAGAAAATTCTAGAAAAGGAATCTCGAAGAGATCGTCGCCTGCGATTCCTCTCAGTTGAACTCGAGTCTGTGAGAATGAACATTTGAAATGGAATGGCGCGAAGGAAATGGGATATTTATAGAGATGGTTGGCCGGGGGAGATATTTCATGTTTTAGCGGAAAAAATAAAGAAGTGGGAGAATTGCAATTTGGTCCCTTGATTATAAGAAATATGTAATTTCATCCCTCAGTTCATTGATTGATAATTTGATTATAAAGGCTTCATTTGCTTGAAACATGGTAAGGGAAGGCAACAAAGTGAGAACTGAAAAGTATGAGAAGGGAAAACAGAGAGAAAACAAGGGAAAACTTGTATTGGATTAAGTATCTATTTTTGTTATATTTGTCTACCTTTTTTTAATAACCATATGAATCTGAAACTCCTTAGTTGAAGTAATATAAATTGCGCTACACAAGGCTAAACTAAAATATTTAATTAATGATAGAGGATCTCATCTATCTATTATCACGAAAAAGGGACAGAAAAAAGTGCACTTCCTTTCTCTTAGTTTCCTAGCTAAACGTTAGATAGAGTTGGTCATTCTAATCATTAGAGTAAATATCTAAACACATTTTAGATTTTGGTTTGATTCCTATTTTTTGTGAATATATTTGCCTGTTTATATTAAAGATGTTTTTTATAAAAAAACAAAGAATTTTGCCATAATGAATCGAATGCTTAACAAGTTGCGAGACAAACTCTTAGCGTACTAGTAAATATTGTTTATTCACATAAATATTTAAATTAATTGGCACAAGTTTATCAAGTAAGTAGGAACGGAATATAATGTATAAATTAAGTAGGATAGTTACATCATAATAATTGTGAAGTATGATATACGTATCATATTAATACACTGTTTAGTTTTGCCTCCACTTAACCTGAAATTAGTTATATAATTCTTCCCGCAAAAGATTAGTAAAAAACAATATAAAATATTCATAATAAAATATAAGAAATTTGTGTAAGGTTTTATTTCAAAGTATAAGTGTCTTTGGAAATTCTTTTACCCGATTGGTGGGAGAGATTTGATTATCCACATATGTTGGATATATATAACAACAACAACTACCCAGTATAAGTACACAGGCCGTACCCTCGCCCGAAAGGGCAGAAAGGCTGTTTCCAATCGACCCTCGGCTCAGGACAAGGTGAAGAAAAGAAAAAGAAAAAGAAAAAGAGAAAGAAAAGAAAAAGAAAAAAGGCATTAGTAACTCCAACATAAATCTCATAAATAATTATGTAAACATAAACCATTGGAAAAGATAAACAAAAATAAAAACACAGGGGGCACATAGATAATTATATGACCATAAACCGTAAATACAATTGCATGCAAAAGCAACGCACCCAACCCCGCCCAGCCCCGGTAGAGAAGAGTGAAAAATTTCAGAGGCCCCTATCTTACCACCCTGATACTAGACCTCCAGACTTTCCTATCAAGGGTCATGTCCTCGGAAATCTGCATTCTAGCCATGTCCTGCCTAATCACCTCCCCCCAATGCCGCTTTGGCCTCCCTCTGCCTCGACTCGCGTCAACAACCTCTAGCCGCTCACAACTCCTCACCGGGGCATCGGGGCTTCTCCTTCGCACATGCTCAAACCACCTGAGCCTCGCTTCCCGCAGCTTCTCATCCACTGGGGCCACCCCTACTTTCTCCCGAATAACTTCATTTTGATCTTATCTAACCTAGTGAGCTCGCACATCCACCTGAGCATCCTCATCTCCGCAACCTTTAGTCTCTAGACATGAGAGTTCTTCACCGGCCAGCACTCCGCCCCGTACAACATGGCAGGTCTAACCACAACTCTATAAAACTTCCCCTTGAGTTTTTGTGGCATTTTCTTATCACACAACACTCCAGGTGCAAGCCTCCATTTCAACCACCCTGCCCTTATACGGTGAGTGACATCCTTGTCAATCTCTCCGTTCCCCTGAATCACCGAACCAAGATATCTGAAACGGTCCCTCTTGTCGATGACCTGAGATCGAAGCTTTACGTCCCTGCCTACTTCTCCTTCGCTCGACTCGGCACTAAACTTGCACTCCAAGTATTCTGTCTTAGACCTGCTTAGTTTGAAACCCTTTGACTCGAGAGTTTGTCTCCGGACCTCCAACCTCTCGTTAATACCAACCCTTGTCTCGTCTATCAAGACTATGTCATCCGCAAATAGCATACACCATGCCACAACCCCTTGAATATGTCGTGTTAGAGCATCCATCACCAAAGCGAACAAGAGAGGGCTAAGCGCAGATCCTTGTGAAGTCCCATAACTACCGGAAAATGGTATGAGTCGCCACCCGCCGTCCTAACCCTAGTCTTCGCTCCATCGTACATGTCCTTGATTACTCTAATGTAGGCTTCCGGCATGCTCTTCGCCTCCAGGCACCTCCATAACACCTCCCTTGGGACCTTGTCGTACGCCTTCTCCAAGTCGATAAACACCATGTGCATGTCCTTCTTCATATCCCTGAACTGTTCCACCAATCTCCCGACAATGTGGATAGCTTCTGTAGTGGACCGACCCGGCATGAAACCGAACTGGTTCACGAAAATAGATGTCGACTATCTCACCCTGGCCTCGATCACCCGCTCCTAGACCTTCATGGTGTGGGTTAGTAATTTGATACCCCTATAGTTGTTACAACACTGGATATCCCCCTTTTTTCTTATACAGGGGCACCAATGTACTCCACATCCACTCCTCCGGCATCCTCTTAGTCCTGAAGATCACATTGAACAACCTGGACAGCCACTCCACTCATGTTCTACCCATGTATTTCCAGAACTCCACCGGGATTTCGTCTGGCCCGGTCGTACGACCTCTACTCATCTTACGCAGAGCCCTCACGACCTCTTCCACCCTAATGCGCCTGCAGTACCCAAGGTCTCTATGACACTCTGAATTCCCCAACTCCCCAAGCTCTATGGCTCGATCCCCCTCCTCGTTGAGCAGGTCTCGAAAGTACGTGTGCCACCTCTTCTTGAGTTGGGACTCCCCTATCAGAACTCTACCATCCTCGTCCTTGATGCACCTGACTTGGTTTAGATCCCGCGCCTTCCTCTCCCTCGCTTTAGCCAACCTGAATAACTTCCTGTCCCCGCCTTTCTCCCCCAATTCCTCGCACATGCGATGAAACGCCTCATTTTTAGCTTCCTTGACCGCCAGCTTTGCTTCCTTCCGCGCCACCTTATAGCTATCCCTGTTCGCTCTCCTTTCCTCCTCGCTTGAGCTCCCTGCCAACTTAGAGAACGCCGCCTCTTAGCCTCCACTTTTCCTTGGACTATATCGTTCCACCACCAGTCACCTTGGTGTCTGCCTGAATAGCCCTTGGCTACCCCGAGCACATCCCGTGCAGCCTCCCTAACCAGATTCGCCGTCACCGACCATATTGCGTCTGCTTCCCCAGAACTTCTCCAAGCTCCACCAACTAACCTCCTTTCCAACTCCTGGGCTTTCTCCTTAGTTAAAGCTTCCCATCTAATCCGCGGCCAGCCCCGGGCACCCCTCTTATTCCCCTTTACCCAGAGACTGACATCCATCACTAGGAGTCTATGGAGGGTCGAAAGGGACTCTCCCGGATAACCTTGCAGTCCTTGCACAACCCTCTATCGCTCCTCCTAAGAAGGAGGTAGTCAATTTGAGTCCTGGCCACCAAACTTTTGAAAGTAACCAAATTCTCCTCCCCCTTAGGAAATGACGAATATGCGATTCAAAGCTCGAAAGCCCTGGCGAAATCAAGCAGCGAAGTGCCTCCTCCGTTTCTAACCCCAAGACCATAGCCACCATGCACATCACCATAACCACCCGCGTCAGCCCCAATATGACCATTAAAATCCCCTCAAATAACTAACTTCTCAGATTGGGGAATACTACTCGCCAACTCGTCCAAGCCCTCCCAAAAGTGCCTCTTAGCCTCCTCTCCTAATCCTGCTTGCGGCACGTAAGTGCTGATGACATTGAGGACGCAACCACCAATAACCAATCTAATAGACATTAGCCT
>JASVEL010009062.1:0-70667 GCA_032618575.1 Nicotiana noctiflora | reverse complement strand
AGTAGCTAGAAGTGCCTTGATGTATGGCTCCGAGCTAAGTTGGGGAGGTTGTTATTGATTAACTAATTGCACTGTTGTGTGCTGTGTTGGCTCTGTCTCTAGGTATGTTGGGAAATTTCGATAAGGGTTATGGTGCTACGTAGATGTGAAGAAATACTAGGATGTTGTGAACTTATGTTGGTAAAGAATGTGCGGTGTATAGAAAAGAAAGATAGCTAATTGTATCTGTATGTAATCATGTTTTGCGGTGTCAGAGTTCTAGCAAGGCACGAGTGGTTCTGTTCCATAAGACAGTTGAATTTCAGCTGAATAAGGGTAAATGACGCCCAAGAATAGTCCTGTGGTGTTCCAGATTTTGCTTGTAACGGTAAGGTGTCTTAAGATTATGTATGTGGATAAAGACGGTGTTTTCGTTAGAAGGGATCAAGACTTGTTCTATGTTATGTGAATGATGGGATTCTATGTATCCGTATTGGAAGGTAATGATACTAATTCAAAAATCGCATAAAGTTCTTCAAAATAATGTGTTGTAGATGTGGTACTTCTGGGAACACTGAGAGAGTATTCAGTGGCCTATGGGTCTTAGACCGTGTGGTCTTGTGTAGGAGTCTTGTGTGGTAAAAAGGGTTGAGGCATTGTCGTACTACAGTAAAGACTGATATGAAATTAGAGATGAATCAGAAAGGAAACTGGGTAAATGGAACAACTTGTTAATAAACCATAATGGTATAAAAAGGAATACGATTGATTCCTGGTATGTGGTTGAATTAATGAGTCTTGCAGACATTGCAGCAAAGCTCTTGAGTGCTGGCAGTTGTGTAACTTGATATGGGTATAAAGAGACTCAGTCCTGGCAGTTAAGCTTATGCAATGAATGGGAAGAAAGAGTTGTGATGTGTTTTATCATGGTTTGAAAATGAGTATATTTCGTGTCGGTGTGCAAAGCGTGGAATATGTAATGATTTTTCTTCTATATGGGATCATGAAGGTTCTTGACTAGTTGAGTGCGCCGATATTTGCGGCGTAGGAAAGGAATATGAATTTCCATGTTATCTTAGTGTGGTATGGTATATGCGATGTGTTATGAAAAGTTGATAATGGTATATTCTAGATTTTGAGATCAGTGCATAATATATGGGAAGTCAATAAAGATTATTGAGCAGCGCGGACAGCTGCAGGTGAATTAAGAATCGATCTTTCCGATGATTTAAGAAAATGGTACTGCTATTCTATTAACTTGGCAGGGAATATGGTCCAAAAAGGACAAGGTAGTGTAAACTGATAATATCCAGCGGTATGGTGGTATTCTCTTGTTGGATCGACTGTAATAATTGAGTTGTTGTTGGCATAGGGAAATTTCTGAATGGCATACGTGGTATGAATGGATACTTGATATGTGTTACGTGTTCGTACGGTGGAAAGTGGGATCAGGCATAGTGATCCATGTGTTACATATGTGTTGGAGACTAGAAGTTCTCGTAATCCGCCTGCACAATGGTGGTATATCGTGTGTATCGGCACCGTTTAGCGGTTATTGGAAATTGGAAGCCCTAATGGCTATTTTGTTACTTGATATGACAAATTTGAATAATGATATATGATTGCAGGCTGGTTGTCATAAGTCAGGTTGTCTAGACTAATATGATATGGACTATATCAGAGAAATGCCACAAACTGCGTGGCAGAGTGCATCAGATCATGCTCCAGCACGGTAGATGTACCCTAGGGCCACAGGATGGTTGGTAGGTATTGCTTTGTCAGTTGGGCCTTCGTGGCGGATGTCGGTGTAGAGGTATCTACCATTGATTCAGTTCCGGTATTGAGGAACTTTGTCGGATGCATTTCATGTGGCCGAGCTTGAGGCTATATATATATGTTTGTTGCAATGAGCAACTTGACTCGATGTGCATTTTCCTTGCTAGATGTATTTGTGGATCGGGTGGCACGCCACCACAGGTATAGTATTTGGATCGGGTGGCACGCCGCCACATGTATGTTATCAGGATCGGGTGGCACGCTGCCACGGGTATGTTATTGGAACGGGTTGCGTGCCGCAACAGTGTAATGTGAAAAATAGAGTTAGTTATATGTTACCTGGTATACAATACCTCATGGCTTCTAAGGAAAAGTTCGTATTGATGTATCGGTCGGCGAATGGCACATCGGTTGTGTCCTTTCAGGATTTGATTGCATACGTTTATTGTTTCACCGTGGGTGAGGTTGATTGCTTGGGTCCAAGACCTAGATCTGCGCGTGGCTAACCGTTTTGAGTTTGGTGGCTTGACGTGCTTCATGAGTAATAATGTTGGGGTAGAATCACGAATCGCGGCAAGGCTACGTGATGTTATGACCTCTCGAGGAGGATTCAGGTACTCTATTTCTATAATGCGAGACGCGATCTCAGTTCTATGTTATGATGGCACAGAGGAATTGAATTGCAGCTCTATTTGCTGGAGACAGTTGTCATGAATTGAGCTGTCATGATTCGAGTGTGTGCATACGTTTCTATTGGAGCCTATGTTGTGCTCGTCGTGGCTTAGGCCGGTGTTGAGGTGTTTTATCACCAGTGCGGTGTGTTATAATCGAAATGACCGTTGGAGTCATTAATGAATACGAGCCTAATGGATCTTAGCTTGTTAGAAGGGTAAAAAAAAAATCGAGGTTTGGCTCCGAAACCTATTGTGGTACCAGTTTTAAAAGAAAAGGGAAATAGATTCACGAATGGTTAACCTGAGAGATGGGTTCGGTATATCGCGTGCTTCAGCTGCCGTGAGCAGGATATGGAGGTGTTGGAATAAGACTCTATCTAATGAAAGAGGTTTTCAGCTAGTATTTGGTTATTGTGGCCAGTTGTTGTGATTAGAGACTATTGTCTCGAGTGATTGGGTTGTTGATACATCATATGATCTCACCCGGAGTAGTGAATATGGGTTATTGCAGTGGATTCGAATGTATCCTGAGTATAGGCATGGATTAGCATTTGGCATATGATATCAGAAAGTGCAAGGTGATTTATGGTTCAGATGGTCTGTGAAATTTTGACTATATGGTGTTTTCGGACTGAGATTATCGCAGAAGCGATTGGGAGCCTGAGGGGTAGAGTCCGCAAAAGCGGGTGCGACCGCTGATACGCCTTCGCGGAAGCGGGACCGCTGGTGCGGCCCCTATAGCGCAGAAACGGAAATGGATTTTTAAGTGAGAAACCACAGAAGTGGTTGATTTTATTCCGGAAGCGGGACCGCGAAAGAGGTCAATGCACCGCAGAAGCGAAAATCGCCCAGTGATTAATGGGTAGTAAGGGTTCGAATTTTCAGAACATTAAACACATTGGTGGCTTCGAACTAGGAGGGGATTTTAGCGATTTTGAGGAGGAAATCAAGGGGAATCAATAGGTAATCACTCATAAACTAAATTTATGTTAATATACTATTAAAACACGGATTGAACCTCTAAAAATAGATTATTGAAGGTGTGTTAATGGAGGATTTTTGCTCCAAGCCTGGGCAATTAAAAATTATTGATTTGAATAGGCAAATGGAGTCCGATTTTGATAAATTTTATATGGTTAGACTCGTGATAGTACGAGGGTTTTGAAAACGTAAAAATATTTCGATTCCGAGTCGATGGCTGCAAGGTTATTTTGGTCATTTCATCCATTTTCGCGCCGTAGCTTTATTTTTATCACTGTAATTAGTTACTTGCGATGCTATTTACACTGAATAATTGGTTTGACAAGATTTGGGCCACTCGGAGTCGGATACTCATGGCAAGGAAGTCATTTCCTAGCGGTTTTGTACCGGGATTGAGGTAAGTGACTTGTCTAATCTTGTGTGGGGGAACCTTCTCCCCTAGGATATATATTTGCTGATTTAAATGCCTTGTACGCGAGATGACGGGCGTGTATTTGCGCATTGTTGAAAATCACCTTACTTGAATTGTTCAAATCGTGATATATTTGTTATTTAATAGATTTAATTGCAAGATTTATCTGGTGATAGATAGGGAAGCATGATTAGATAGGATTATCTGTCTAAGTGCCTGCTTGACTTAATTGAACTTCCTGGAACTTGTTGAGATTGGATTTGGTGTAGATTGTAGCTGTGTACTTCATATTTCTCTGTGTTTTCCTCTTATTGATTGTTTTTGTGTTCTGTGGACTGCGGGTTCAATTCCCGGAGATCCTGAGATACGGATATACGGACTGCGGGTTCAATACCCGGAGATCCTGTGATACTGATATACGGACTGCGGGTTCAATTCCTGGAGATCCTATGATACTGATATAAAGGACTGCGGGTTCAATTCCCGGAGATCCTGTGATACTGATATATAGACTGCGGGTTCGATTCTCGGAGATACTGAGTTGTTGAGTATAAAAGGGTTGCGGGTTCAATTCCCGGAGATCCCGGATTGTTGATTTGTACTTGTTGTGTTGATTTCTCTTTGTTAGTTTAACTGTAGACGGTTTTTAGTACATGTCTCATTTGCTGTTATTTCAGACTTGTTCTTATGTTGAGCTATTCGGTATTATTATTATCATTATCTTATTTATTCCTCGGTAGGGCATTGACCTTCCTCGTCACTACTCCATCGAGGTTAGGCTTGGCACTTACTGAGTACCGCCGTGGTGTAATCATGCTACTCTTCTGCACACTTTTGTTGTGCAGATCTAGGTACATCTGTTCAGACGCACTAAAGGTGACTTAGGAGCATTTTCAGGAGACTCGAGGTATGAATCTTCCACGTCCACAGATCCTGAGGTCTTCTTCTACTCTTCTTAGTGATGTTAGTCATTCCTTTATTTCCGTTGTGTAGACACTCTTGATGTGTAGAGCCACATTGTACTCTCTTAGTCTGTGTACCCCGTCTGGTATTTGGCGAAGTGTATGTGCCGAGCGGCACTTATTATATTTCTTTTATATTATTCCGCTGTTATTTTATCTTTGTTCATAAAAGTGTATATTCCGCATTGTGTTAGGCTTACCTAGTCGCGAAGACTGGGTGCCATCATGACATGTTCACGATTCATGAACTAGGGTCGTGACAAGTTGGTATCAGAGCCCTAGGTTCATATGAGTCACGGGACACAAACCGGTTATTTAGAGTCTCGCTGATCGATACAGAGACGTCTGTATTTATCTATGAGGGGCTATGTAACTCTTTAGGAAACTCTTCATTTCTTTTGGATTCCTTGTCGTGCAATATTTTGACAACAAATCTAAACTTTTGTATTCTATTCTCTCACAGATGGTGAGGACACGTGCTACTCGTGAGGATCAGGCACAGGCGCCCCCTGCTGCCGTTGCCAGAGGCTGGAGATGAGGTAGAGGTTGAGGACGCGCCCGAGGTGCATCCACGGAAGCCGCGCGCACTGCCGCTGAGGCACCACCGTTGGATCAAGTTGTAGCATAGGAACCCGGTACACCTACTACAACTACTACAACTCCAGCACTCCAGGAGACTCCTGCCCACTTTATGAGCATGTATACTACTCTAGCTCAGGCGGGGTTGCTTCCTCTCCCTGCAGCTACATTTCAGGCCGAGGGAGGGGCCCAGACTCCTGCAACCCGCACACCTGAGCAACAAGAGCCCGCGGAGCAGGTTTCAGAGGTTATTATTATACATCCTGTCGTACCAATACAGCCCTGAGGTGGGTCAGCTGCCTCCGAGGACGAGCAGCGTAGGTTGGAAAGGTTCAAAAAATATGATCCCCTAATGGTTTGGCTTCAAATGATGCATTGGGCTTTCTGGAGGAGTGTCATCGTATCCTCCGTACTATGGGTATAGTAGATACCAGTGGGGTTTTCTTTACCGCTTTTCAGCTTCGAGGGGCCGCTTCTGACTGGTGGCGCACCTATGAGTTGGACAGTCCAGACGAGTCTACCTCGTTGACCTGGGCATCGTTTTCTGATATGTTCTTGAGGGAGTTTGTTCCCCAGAGACTTAGGGATGCTTGGTGATCAGAGTTTGAGCGATTGCGTCCAGGGCTCTATGACAGTATCGGAGTATGCTATCAGTTTCACCCGGTTAGCCAGACATGCACCGGCCTTGGTCGCCACAGTCCGGGAGAGAGTGCAGAGGTTTATTGAGGGACTTATTCCGTCTATCCGGTCCAGCATGGCTAGAGAGCTGGAGAAAGATGTACCGTATCAGCAGGCGGTGAGTATTGTCAGACGGATCGAGGGTATGCTCACTAGAGAGCGAGGAGAGAGGGAGGCCAAGAGGTCTCGTGAGTCGGGTCATTTCTCGGGTGCCCGTACTGTAGCAGCCGGTCGATTTGGCAGGGGTTATTCCGGTCGTCCAGTTCATTTAACATTGCCAGCAGCCAGTCATACTCCATCTCCTCCAGCTCCTCCAGCACCTCAAGAGCCTTATTATGCTTCCCCAGTTTCCAGTGCGCCTCCTGCGCGGGGTACCTCCAGGGTCAGCCCAGCAGGAGCGGGGCCGGTCAGCCGCAACCACCGCATCCTCCCAAGACTTGTTTTGAGTGCGGGGATACTCGCCATCTAATTAGGGAGTTCCCTAGGCGTAGGAGAGGAGCACCTCCGTAGACTTCGCAGCCTCAGCGTGGTTCACAGAGTCAGCAGGCCATTGTTCCAGCCCCAGCTGCCACCCCACCTGCCCAGCCAGCCAGGGGCGGGGATCAGGGTGCCAGAGGCCGCCCTCGAGAGAGGGGTCAGGCCAGATTTTATGCTATTCCTGATCGCGCTGCAGCTGTCACCTCCGTTTCTGTTATCACATGTATTATCTTGGTTAGTCACAAAGAGGCATCGGTTCTATTCGATCCTGGTTCTACTTTTTCATATGTGTCCTCTTATTTTTCTTCAGATCTGAGTGTGCCTCGGGATTCTTTGAGTGCCCCCATTTGTCACACCTCCTTTCGGCGCTACCCGCGAGGGTACGAGTGGTATTTTTCTAATTAAAGGATAATCGAAACGGGATTTATTATTAAGATTCAGAGTCGCCACTTGAGAGATTAATGGTGTCCCAAGTCACCGGTTGAATCCCGAATCGAGGAAAAGATTGACTCTATATTACAGTCTGCGCACCAGAAATTCAGATAAGGAATTCTGTTAACCCGGGAGAAGGTGTTAGGCATTCCCGAGTTTCGTGGCTCTAGCACGGTCGCTCAACTGTCATATTTGGCTTATTTATCTAATTTATAACATGATTTAAATTATGTGAAAATTTTAAATTTTAACCGCTTTTAATATTATTATTATTATTATTATTATTATTATTATTATTATTATTATTATTATTATTAATATTATTATTATTTTTTAACGAAGAATTACAACGTTGTGAAAACGTATCTCAAATCACGTCACATCAATGTACTCGTGGTTATCGACACATTTCGACTCTGTTGAGATTTGGATTTGGGTCACATAAATGTGCACCCGAATTTAAGAAAGTAATTTATTAAAGGCGCGTCTAGAGCGACTAGCGCATCAGTATTTTTGGTAAGGCCGTAAAACTTTGCTAAACGACCCATCCCAAAATCTAAGTAATTTTACAAACACATATAGAGGACCCCGCGGCTTATGTACTTTTTTGTTTGTCGAGGCTCGTCTCATTCATTATTTTTTTAAAAAGAATTGCAACGTCATAAAAATGCATCTCGAACCACGTCGCACCACTGCACCCGTGATTTTTCGACATATTTTGATTTCGTTGAGATTTGGATTTTGGTCACATAAATGTGCACCCGTATTTAGGAAGGTAATATTATTAAAATATGCACCTAAAGTAGCTACGCATTTATTAATTTTTAGGGAAGACCTTGAAATTCGCTAAACGGTCCTCCCGAATTTCTAAGGATAAACATATTTAATTAAACAAGGGCCATGCAATTGTCATTTTTGTTTGACACGACACACCTTGATTTGTTCAAACTTATAGACTTAATTATGAGGGCCATAGCTATTTATTATTTACATATGGCGCATCTCAATATATCAAAGGAAAAGCATTCAACTAAGGAAACTACGAATATTCATATTTAAGACTAATTTTAAATTGGTCATCACAACTATGCCATGGGAACCATACCCTAGTCCCGACAACTTAATAATTGCCGCTAATCAACGAAACTTGATTATTAACATCTACTAATTCAACTTAACCAAACGAACAATTATAGAAGCAAAGGATTCACTTAGATAAAATTAACATGATTAGAGTAACTAAAGAGTAGAACTTAAATTAAACATATGTTATAATTAACCGATGAACATAATCAAACAATGGAGAAGATATCATAGCTCATTTTCATAGCTTGTTTAAAAATAACACTAAAAAAATGGTCCAAAGCCTCCGCTAACAACAATCAAGTTATTAACCCAACAATACATTTTCTTGTGAACACAGTACTGATGCAACCATTCACCAACAAAAACAGATTTGTAAGATGTTAAAACATTCCACAAGAATAAAGCAACAAATTGCTAGTTCGGCATTTATCGAAACATAGTGAAGACAAATACTTAAAAAAACATAAAATAATTCAAAATCCAATAGGTAAGAAAGAAATGGACCTGAAAGTTGGGTTATCCAATTAATTAAAATGTCCAGCAGTCTTCAAATTGAAATAGACCACCACTGCCATCGGAACAGAGACTCGACAACCTCGAACGTCTTAAGTGCTCAACTCCGAACAACTCACCGATCGAGCTTCAAACTGGACTCAAACAATAACAAAAACAAAGAGAGAGCTGAAGTTGTGAAGAACTCGAAACAAAACGAGCCTCTCCAACGAACACCATCATCTAGGCATCGAAGTTAAAGAACAACTCTTGTTTTTTTTAGTTTCGTTTGGTCTCTGTTAAGAAGAAGTTATGGAAGTTGGCCGACGTCAACAGAAGGGTGAGAGGCGTCACGAGATTGTGAGTTTTGGTCGATGGTTATGCCTTGATGGAGAGGATAGGGAAGCTCAGTCGATGGTGAGCAGGTTGCTAGATGAAGACGCAGCAGCGGCTCCTTGTTATGGTGTCTATTCACAAGGATATCAGGCAGGTTAGAGACTGGTGGCGGCCATGGGGATGAGGTCGTTGCTTTGGCTTAAGAAGATGGAGTTACAGGGAGGCGGGGTCGCTTGGTTCGTCGAAGAAGACAATCACAAGGGGGGGGTCATTTTTTACACTATTGCGGCTGCTAGCTTCAGTTATTTCCAGGCCCTTTTCCAAACTTTTCCCCCCAAGACCCACCGGTAGTCTTTCTCACTCTTTAAATAAGTAAGAAATAAATTACCTATTTACAAATACCCCTTTCTATTTATAAATGCCCCTTCCTATTCACAAATACCTCTTCCTATTCATATATGTCCCTTCCTATTCACAAACACCCTTTCCTATTCATAAATGTCCATTCCTATTCACAAACTCCCCTTCCTATTCACTAATACCTCTTCCTATTCATTAATGTCCGTTCCTATTCACAAACACCCTTTCCTATTCATAAATGTCTGTTCCTATTCACAAATGCCCCTACCTATTCACAAATACCTCTTCCTATTCATTAATGTCTGTTCCTATTCACAAACGTCCCTAACCTATTTTATTAATCTACACTCAAATCTCTTTCTTTACTCTAATGCACTCCCAATCCCACCACTCTAGAAGCTTCCTAATTAGTTAGGTAAGAATCCTTTTAATTTTTTAATTATTTTTTTTATATAAAACCTAAATTAATTTCTATCATCAAATTATCCTATGAAATTAAAGTAATTAACCCCAATAATTATTACAACTAATCAAAAATCAAATTAAAAGAAAATTGCCAAAATTCAAAAAGTGAATATGCAACATGACAATTTTTAGATTTTTTCTATTTTTGTCAAACAACTTAATTAATCTAAAAATGTAAAATAAAATCCTACATGCAGATGCAATATATATTTTTTATATTTGTACGATTTGAAATAAATGTCAAAGCTAATCCTAATTAATTAAACTATACTTAAAATTATTTTTTGTATTTTCGAAATTATATAAAAATAATGTACTATTTTTAAAGTTTTTTAAAAAAAAAATTTATGAAAATACATGAACTAAAATATTTTAATTTTTTTGTAATTTTTATTTTTCTTGTAATAAAATAAAGTAAAATAGTCAAAATTAGCTGAGATAGCTATATTAGGCCTATACTAAATATTTTACGCTAAAATATAAAAATCTCGGGGAGGGTCAAAAATCACACGTCTACACCAATTATGTTTCTACTCCGGTGGGAGATTCTTTGGCTGTGGACCGTGTGTATCGGTCGTGTTTGGTCACTATTTGTGGTTTTGAGACCAGAGCTAATCTTTTATTGCTCAGTATGGTTGATTTCGATATTATTCTGGGCATGGACTGGTTGTCGCCCCATTATGCTATTCTTGATTGTCACGCCAAGACCGTGACGCCGGCTATGCTAGGCATTCCACGTATTGAGTGGAGTGGTACTCTAGATCACACCCCTAGCCGTGTTTCACACCCACAGCCGTGTTATTTCCTTTCTCAAAGCTCAGCGTATGGTTTAGAAGGGGTGTGTCGCTTATCTAGCTTATGTGAGGGATGTCAGTGTTGACACTCCTTCGATTGATTCTATCCCAGTAGTACGTGATTTCTCTGATGTATTTCCAGCTGATCGCCCAGGCACGCCGCCCGATAGAGATATCGATTTTGGTATTGACTTATTGCCGGGCACTCAGCCCATTTCTATTCCTCCGTACCGCATGGCTCCTCCTGAGTTGAAGGAGTTGAGGATCAGTTGCAGGAGTTGTTGGGTGAGGGTTTCATTCGACCCAGTGTTTCACCTTGGGGTGCTCCTGTGTTGTTTGTGAAGAAGAAGGACGGTTCTATGCGTATGTGCATTGACTATTGCCAGTTGAACAAAGTTACAGTGAAGAACCGGTATCCTTTGCCACGTATCGATGACTTATTTGACCAGTTACAGGGCGCGCAGGTGTTCTCCAAGATTGATTTGCGCTCTGGGTATCATCAGCTGAAGATTCGGGAGCCTTATATCCCGAAGACTGCCTTCAGGACTCGGTATGGTCACTACGAGTTCCTCGTTATGTCTTTCGGGCTGACTAATTTCCCAGCTTCTTTTATGCATTTGATGCACAATGTATTCAGACCATATCTTGACTCGTTCGTGATTGTTTTCATAGATGATATTTTTGTATATTCCCGGAGTCGGGAAGAGCATGAGCAGCACCTGAGGATAGTGCTTCAGACTCTGAGGGGGAAGCAATTATATGCAATGTTCTCTAAATGTGAATTTTGGCTGAGTTCGGTGGCATTTCTAGGCCACGTAGTGTCGAGCGAGGGTATTCTAGTGGATCCGAGAAAGGTGGAGGCCGTGCAGGGTTGGCCCAGGCCCTCCTCAGCTACTGAGTTTCGTAGCTTCCTTGGTTTGGCGGGTTATTACCGTCGTTTTGTAGAGGGTTCTCTTTGATCACAGCACCTATGACCAGATTGACCCAAAAGGGTGCCCCTTTTCAGTGGACAGAGGAGTGTGAGGCGAGCTTTCAAAAGCTCAAGACAGCTCTAACTTCGGCCTCTATATTGATGTTGCCCACCGGTTCGGGGTACTATATGGTATATTGTGATGCCTCACGTGTTGGAATCGGAGCAATGTTGATGTAGGACGGTAGGGTGATTGCCTATGCGCCCCGACGGTTGAAGGTGCATGGAAAGAACTACCTTGTCCACGACCTGGAGCTAGCTACCATTGTTCACGCCTTGAAGATTTGGCGTCATTATTTGTATGGGGTTCCTTGTGAGATTTACACTTATCATCAGAGCTTGCAGCACTTGCTTAAGCAGAAGGACCTGAACATGCGTCAGAGAAGGTGGTTGGAGCTGTTGAAGGACTATGATATTACTATTCTTTATCACCCAGGCAAGGCCAATGTGGTTGCCGATGCCTTGAGTCGCCGGGCAGAGAGTTTGGGGAGTTTGGTATATCTACCAGCTTCGGAGAGACCTATGGCGATGGATGTTCAGGCTTTGGCCAGGAAGTTTGTTAGATTGGACCTTTTGGAGCCCAGCCGGGTTCTGGCCTGTGTGGTTTCTCGGTCTTCTCTATTTGATCGCATCAAAGAGCGACAGTTTGATGACCCTCAATTGCTTGTCCTTCAGAATAGAGTTCGGCGTGGTGATGCTCGAGATGTTACCATCGGGGATGATAGAGTGATGAGGATGCAGGGGCGTATTTGTGTGCCGAATGTAGATGATCTTCGAGAGTTGATCCTAGTTGAGGCCCATAGTTCGTGGTATTCCATCCATCCGGGTGCCGCGAAAATGTATGAGTTCTTGAGGCAGCATTATTGGTGGAGGCCGATGAAGAAGGATATAGTTGACTATGTTTCTATGTGCCTCAACTGCCAGCAGGCGAAGTATGAGCATCAGCGTCCGGGTGGGTTAATGTAGCAGATTGAGATCCCAGAGTGGAAATGGGAGCGCATCACCATGTACTTTGTATCTGGACTTCCACGGACTGTGAGGAAGTTTGATTCCATTTGGGTCATTGTGGATCGGCTGACCAAGTCCGCCCATTTCATACCTGTGTGCACTACTTACTCATCGGAGCGGTTGGCGGAGATCTAAGTCAGGGAGATAGTCTGGTTGCATGGTATTCCAGTTTCCATCATTTCAGACAGAGGCGCTCAGTTTACTTCATGGCTCTGGAGAGCCGTGCAGCAGGAGTTAGGTACTTGGGTAGAGCTGAGCACAGCATTTCACCCCCAGACGGATGGGCATTCCGAGCGCATTATTTAGATTTTGGAGGATATGCTCCGTGCGTGCGTGATTGAGTTTGGAGGTTCATGGGATCATTTCCTGCCACTAGCGGAGTTTGCTTATAATAACAGCTATCAGTCTAGAATCCGTATGAGGCCCTATATGGTAGGAGGTGCAGGTCCCCGTGGGTTGGTTCGAGCCGGGCGAGGCCAGGTTGCTAGGTACTGAGATGGTCCAGGATGCAATGGACAAGGTCAAGGTGATTCAGGACAGAATCCGTGCAGCCCAGTCCAGACAAAAGAGTTATGCGGACAAGAAGGTTCGCGATGTGGCTTTTATGGTTGGCGAGCGGGTTCTACTTCGGGTCTCGCCCATGAAGGGCGTCATGAGGTTTGGTGTGACGACCCGGCCCGTCGTCACGGGAATTACCGCCCCGTTATGTTGTAATTACATAATTCATGCTTTTATATACGTGCTAGAGTCTATTGGGGGAGTTAGGAGTGAATTGGATTGAAAATGAGGCATATAACCTTTTTGAAGGAGACTTGAATAAGGAAAGTCAACCCGGAGTTGACTATTTGGTTAGAGGGCTCGGAATCGGATTCTCATGATTCGGTTAGTTCCGGAAGGTGATTTGTGACTTAGGGGAGCGATCGGAATTGAATTTGGAGGCCCGGTGTAGAAATAGGCTTGAATTGGCTAAGGTTGAATTTTTGGCGAAATCCGAACGGTAGGTGAGATTTTGATCCGGGGGTCGGAATGGAATTCCGACAGTGGCAGTAGCTTCGTTAGGTGATTTTGGATGTGCCTGCAAAATTTCAGGTCATTCGGACGTCGTTTGGTCGGATTTTTGATTGAATGTGTAATTTGGAATGTTTTAAGGAATTTAGGCTTGAATCCGTGGTTAATTGGTGATTTTGATGTTTAGGATGGTGTTTTTATGATTGGAACAAGTTCGAATCAGGAATTAGGATGTGTTGGTGTGTTGGAATGAGGTCCCGGGGGCCTCGGGGTGTTTTCGGAGGGTTAATCGGGAGAAAAATATGGAAAATTGCAGAAACTAGTGCACTGCTTCTGTTGTTTCCGCTCCTGCGGAATTATGGGCGCAGGAGCGGGTGCGCTGAAGCGGACCAGGAGCGCAGAAGCGCTGGGCACCGCAGAAGCGGAGCATTTTCCGCTGAAGCGGAATCGCGGAAGCGGACAGGTTAGCCGCAGAAGCGGCCAATGGCTATGGGGTGAAGTATCGCAGAAGCGGAAGGGTAGCCGCTTAGGCGAGTCCGCAGAGGCGGACGCCTAGACGCAGAAGCGGGAAAACCCGCAGGAGCGGGAAAACCCGCAGGAGCGGGAAAATCTTCGCAGAAGCGGACGCGCAGAGGCGGTCCGTATATCGCAGAAGCGGATTTGGCCGGCTAGGCCTGGAATCGCCGAAGCGACCCTCTGGTCGCGGATACGGACTCGTAGGAGCGGAATTTTATCCGCAGAAGCGAAAATCGCAGTGAGTTAAGTGTATCAGAAGTTAGAAAATTTCAGAAACATTTTAACATTTGGGGGTCTCGGCTTAAGGGCGATTTTGGGCGATTTTGAGGAGAAAATCAAGGGAAATCATCAGGTAATCAACTATGAACTCATATTATGATTAGTATTGATAATATCATGCAATTATATCATGAAAATGGAGGAATTTGGGGTAATTATGGAGGATTTAGCCCTAGTCTTGGATTTTAGAAAATCAAGGTTTTGAATGGACAAATGGAGTCCGAATTTGGTAAAAATTGATATGCTTAGACTCGTATTGAGATGAGGGTTCCGAATATGTGACTTTCGTGATTTTTCGACAAGTGTACCAAAAGTCGGGTTTCGACAACTTGTGGGTTTTGATATAAATTGGGGTATTTCGAATGATTTTCGTGAAATTAGCGTATATTGATGCATTCTCTATGATTTTGAGCAGATTTGGCATCCGAGGAGATTGACTTGCGAGGCAAGCGCAAGGTGGATTGAAGCTTCTACCGGTTCGAGGTGAGTGGTAGTAGTAAATAATGTACTGAGGGTTTGAAACCCCGTACTAGCACTTCACAGTGCTATATTGAGATGAGACACACGTTCTATGACGGGCGTGGTGACATTGTGATTGGGGGTTCGGACTTAGTCCTTCCCGGCTAATAGAATACCGTGTTGTATGACTGTTACTGAGGTTATAACTGTACAATTGGGCTAATAGCCATGTTTGGGGCCTAGTGCCGATCTGTAGAGCATTAGGGAACCTATAGAGCTAGGTGACCCTTATATCATGTTGGAAACATACACTCAGCCGTAGCTCTAGCTGTATAGCATAATATGAGCCTGTACTAGATGTGTACATTGAGAGAGATTATCTAGGGTGGAATTCCCTGTTCTAGCTAAGTGGGCCTATGAGTTATTATATATGTACCTATATTGGATCGGGCTGCGCGCCGCAGCACTATATGTATTGGATCAGACTGCACGTCGCAGTAATGTATATGTGGATTGGACTACACGCCGCAGTGATATACATGTGGAACGGACTGCACGCCGCAGTATTATTGCGCTTGGGCTGTAGGAGCCCCTTCGGAGTCCGAGTCCGCACACATTCTCAGTGAGCGCTGGTGTATATCATGGGATCGGGCTACACGCCGCAGCAGTATAATTATATATGTATATATATATATATATATTGGATCGGACCGCACGCCGCAGTGATATATGGTGGACCTGGCTGCACGTCATAGCACCATAGCGCTTGGGCCTAGGGAGCCCCTCCGAAGTCTGTATACACCCCCAGTGAGCGCCGTCGACGTAAAATGGAGCGGGCCGCGCGCCGCAGCGGTATATGTATTGGAGCGGGCTGCACGCCGCAGCATTATACTTAATCATACCCTACTATCTACTTAAATACTTATATATTATAAACATAAGTATGTGTCCTTATATGTTGAGATGGCCGTACACCGTAGGGGTACGAGCGAGGGCTAGTTCAGTGTGGGATCTTGTAGAGATAAACGTAGATTGGAGGTTAGAGTACTACTATAGTGATGACGTACTTGTGAAGGTTGCCTTAGAACTGCTAAGTGATAGCACAGGAGTTCTTACTTTCAGTTATTATTTATTATTGTTACTCACTGAGTTGAAATATACTCACCCCACTCCCCTGCACTTTCTCTGCAGATCCACAGGTGCCCGAGAGCAGTTGAGACATTGTAGCTGCTGATCCTTGTCTACTTTTGCGGAGATTATGAGGTAGCTGCCAGCATCCGCAGAGCTTGTTTTCTCCTTCTTTATCATCTTGTTGATTTCCTATTTGTCTAAACTTGGTTGTATTAGGATGCTATTCTATAGAGGCTCAGTCTCGTGACGCCACGATATGTTTGGGACCGTATTTTGTATGTTTTGACGTTTCGGTTATCACCTGTTATGACTAACTACTGTTTAAGTTTAATTTATTTAATAATTGACTGGTTAAAGGGATGATGTGGTCGGGCTTGCCTAGCATTGTGTTGGGCGCCATCACGACCAGGGTTTGGGTCGTGACAAGTTGGTATCAGAGCCTAGGTTAATAGGTCTCGCGAGTCATGAGCCGGTTGGTAGAGTCTCGTGGATCGGTGCGGGGACGCCTGTACTTATCCTCGGGAGGCTGCAAACCTTTTTAGGAAAAGTTTCAATTCTTGGAATTCTTGTCGTGCGATTACTTTTGACTTGAACTGAACTTTGACATTCTATTCTCTCGCAGATGGCGAGAACTCGATCATCCGGACGTGGAGGACGACCACCACTACCACCTACCAGAGGCCGTGGACGCGGTCGTGGTCGTGGCGGAGTTAGGGCAGCTGAGGCAGCGCCAGCTGACCCACAGCCCCCAGTTGCAGAGGTGCCAGCAGCACCAGATCAGGCACCAGCTGTGCCCATTGCTATTCCGGGTCTACGGGAGACCCTGGCTCAGATACTAGCAGTCTGCACTGGCCTAGCACAGGCGGTTTCAGTTACTACTGCAGCAGCTGCATCGGGGATCGGGGGTGGTCATCAGACCCCCGCAGTACGCACTCCAGAGCCAGCAGTGCAGGGCTTGCGGACACCAGAGGCTCCTCCAGTTTAGCCTGTGGTTCCAGTTCAGCCAGCAGATCAGATTCAGGGGGATAGGGTCCCAGCTTTGACGGACGATGAGTAGCGTCGTCTCGAGAGGTTCACTGGGTTATCTCCTCCAGTGTTCACTGGTGCTCCGGGCGAGGACGCCCAAGGTTTCTGGACAAGTGCCAACGGATGCTCAGTACGGCAGGGATCTTGGAGTCCAGTGGTGTATCCTTCACTACCTTTCAGTTTCAGGGACCAGCCTTTGCTTGGTGGGAGGCTTATGAGCGCCCCAGGCCAGCCGGAGCAGCACCACTATCATGGCCGGAGTTCTCCACTATGTTCTTGGAGAAATGGGTGCCTCGATCTCGGAGAGAGGAGATGCGTAGGCAGTTTGAGGGTCTCCGTCAGGGGGACATGTCAGTGTCAGAGTATGAGATCAGGTTTACAGAGTTGTCCAGATATGCACCGTGGTTAGTTCATTCCGACAGAGAGAGGATTGGGCGCTTCGTGGACGGCCTCATTTATCCCATTCGTATTCTGATGACTCGGGAGAGGGTTTTGAGTCGTACATTTGAGGATGTTGTGGATATTGCTCGCGACATAGAGACAGATCGTCGCAGGGAGCGGGATGAGAGGGAGGCCAAGAGGCCTCGAGGAGCAGCTAGTTCCAGTGGCACACAGACCAGAGGCCAGAGTCAGGAGAGCCGAGGTCGCTCTTTCAGGTCTTCGCAGTCGAGACGCTCAGATCGTCGCAGATGGTCTCCTAGACAGGATTATCAGGGTTCGCACCAGAGCCAGCCAGCTCTCAGTGCCATGCCAGCTCAGAGTTCTTCACAGGCCCCATCCGCTCAGGGTTCATCTCGGCCTAGTTCATCAGCTGGTCACTCCAGCGCCAGAGGTCCTCATCAGTCTTAGCCCCCAGCACCTGGGAGTTGCTTTGAGTGCGGAGAGTTTGGTCACATCCGTAAAAAGTGTCCCCATTTTGTTCCCAGGCCATATCAACAGAGGGGGTAGCCCTCATCATCTGGTCCTTCTACTTCAGCATCCGCCCCGGCAATTAGGGGTGAGGGTCAGGCAGCTAGGGGTCACCCGAGGGGGAGGCCGATCAGGCAGACATGCTAGATGTTATGCTTTGCAGGGCCGATCTGAGGCCGTTGCTTCCGATGATGTCATTACAGGTATTATTTCAGTCTGCCACAGAGATGCCTCAGTATTGTTTGATCCCGGCTCTACTTATTCTTATGTGTCTACATATTTTGCTCCTCATTTGGGCACGACCCGAGGGAGTCTTGAGCTGCCAGTGCATGTATCTACCCCGGTAGGGGATACTATTATTGTGGACCACGTATACCGGTCCTGTTTGGTCACTATTGGAGGTCTGCAGACCCGAGTAGACCTGTTGCTTCTGAACATGATTGATTTTGATGTTATATTGGGTATGGACTGGCTATCTCCATGTCATGCTATTCTGGACTGTCATGCTAAGACAGTCACTTTGGCTATGCCGGGCATTCAGAGGATCGAGTGGCGAGGCACGACTGAGTATGTACCTAGCAGGGTAATATCTTTCCTCGAGGCCCAACGAATGGTTGGGAAAGGATGTCTCTCTTATTTAGCATTTGTGCGGGAGGTCGAGGCCCAGACTCCCAGTATTGATTCCGTTCCCATTGTGCGAGACTTTCCTGATGTGTTTCCCTCAGACCTGCCGGGCATGCCGCCGGACAGGGATATTGATTTTGGTATCGATTTGGTGCCAGGCACTCAGCCTATTTCTATTCCTCCGTATCGTATGGCACCAGCTGAGTTGAAGGAATTGAAGGAGCAGCTCCAAGAACTCCTAGATAAGGGGTTCATTCGGCCGAGTGTGTCGCCGTGGGGTGCACCGGTCCTGTTTGTTAAGAAGAAGGACGGATCTATGAGGAAGCTCAAGACAGCACTGACCACAGCACCAGTCTTGATTCTACCGACAGCTTCAGGTTCTTATACTGTATATTGTGATGCCTCGGGAGTGGGCATTGGTTGTGTGTTGATGCAGGAGGGTAGGGTCATTGCTTATGCCTCTCGTCAGTTGAAGCCCCACGAGAAGAACTACCCTGTTCATGATTTGGAGCTAGCAACCATAGTTCATGCCTTGAAGATTTGGAGGCATTACCTGTATGGTGTCTCATGTGAGGTGTTCACGGATCATCGCAGCCTTCAGCACTTATTCAGACAGAAGGACCTTAATTTGAGACAGCGGAGGTGGTTGGAGTTGCTTAAGGACTATGATATCACTATTTTGTATCATCCGGGAAAGGCCAATGTGGTGGCCGATGCCTTGAGTCGGAAGGCGGTTAGCATGGACAGCCTAGCTTTCATCCCAGTTGAGGAGAGGCCATTTGCTTATGATGTTCAGGCCCTAGCCAATCGGCTAGTGAGATTAGATATTTCGGAGCCGAGTCGAGTGTTGGCTTGTATTGTTTCTCGATCTTCCTTATATGATCGCATCAGAGAGCGACAGTATGATGACCCACATTTGCTTGTCCTTAAGGACAGAGTGCAGCATAATGATGTTAGAGATGTGACTATCGACAGTGATGGTGTTTTGAGGATGCAGGGCCGTATATGTGTGCCCAATGTTGATGGTTTGCGGGAGTTAATACTTGAGGAGGCACACAGTTCGCGGTACTCTATTCACCCAGGTGCCGCAAAGATGTACCAAGACTTGAGACAACACTACCGGTGGAGGAGAATGAAGATGGATATTGTTAGGCATGTAGCTAAGTGCCTCAATTGCCAGCAGGTCAAATATGAGCATCAGAGACCGGGCGGTGTTCTTCAGCGTATGGTTATTCCCGAGTGGAAATGGGAGAGGATCACCATGGATTTTGTTACTGGGCTCCCTCGGACGGCGAGGAAGTTTGATTCTGTATGGGTGATTGTTGATCGGCTGACTAAGTCCGCACATTTCATCCCAGTTAGTACTACTTACTCATCGGAGCGGTTGGCATCGATCTTTATTCGGGAGATTGTCAGGTTGCATGGGGTCCCAGTGTCTATTATATCTGACAGAGGCACTCAGTTCACTTCTCAGTTTTGGAGAGCATTTCAGCGAGAGATGGGTACGAGGGTTGAGTTGAGTACAGCATTTCACCCCCAGACAGACGGGCAGTCTGAGCGTACTATTCAGATCCCGGAGGATATGTTGCGAGCATGTGTGATTGACTTTGGTGGTTCGTGGGATGAATTCTTACCACTTGCTGAGTTTGCCTACAACAACAGCTACCAGTCGAGTATTCAGATGGCCCCGTACGAGGCATTGTATGGCGGACGGTGTAGATCTCCCGTGGGATGGTTTGAGCCTGGTGAGGTTAGATTGATAGGGACTGAGTTAGTCCAGGATGCTCTGGATAGAGCAAAGTTGATCCGGGAGAGGCTTCGTACGGCACAGTCTCGTCAGAAGAGTTATGCGGACCGTAGAGTTCGAGAGTTGTCTTTCATGGTTGGTGACAGAGTATTGCTGAAGGTTTCACCCATGAAGGGTGTCATGAGGTTCGGGAGGAAAGGGAAGTTGAGTCCCAGGTATATTGGCCCTTTTGAGATACTCGGGAGAGTTGGAGAGGTGGCATATGAGTTAGCCTTGCCACCCAGCTTATCCAGCGTTCATCCAGTATTCCATGTGTCTATGCTCCGGAAGTACATTGGAGATCCGTCTCATGTATTAGACTTCAGTACCATTCAGCTTGATGGTGATCTATCCTATGATGTGGAGCCTATTGCTATTTTGGGTCGCCAGGTAAGAAAATTGAGGTCGAAGGAGATTGCAGCAGTTAAGGTGCAGTGGAGAGGTCGGCCCATGGAGGAGGCTACTTGGGAGGTCGAGCAGGAGATGCGGAGCAGATACCCTCAGCTATTTGAGACTTCAGGTATGTTTCTTGACCCGCTCGAGGACGAGCGTTTGCTTAAGAGGGGAGAATGTGACGACCCGGCCCGTCGTCACGGGAATTACCACCCCGTTATGTTGTAATTACATAATTCATGCTTTTATATACGTGCTAGAGTCTATTGGGGGAGTTAGGAGTGAATTGGATTGAAAATGAGGCATATAGCCTTTTTGAAGGAGACTTGAATAAGGAAAGTCAACCCGGAGTTGACTATTTGGTTAGAGGGCTCGGAATCGGATTCTCATGATTCGGTTAGTTCCGGAAGGTGATTTGTGACTTAGGGGAGCGATCGGAATTGAATTTGGAGGCCCGGTGTAGAAATAGGCTTGAATTGGCTAAGGTTGAATTTTTGGCGAAATCCGAACGGTAGGTGAGATTTTTATCCGGGAGTCGGAATGGAATTCCGACAGTTGCAGTAGCTCCGTTAGGTGATTTTGGATGTGCCTGCAAAATTTCGGGTCATTCGGACGTCGTTTGGTCGGGTTTTTGATTGAATGTGTAATTTGGAATGTTTTAAGGAATTTAGGCTTGAATCCGTGGTTAATTGGTGATTTTGATGTTTAGGATGGTGTTTTTATGATTGGAACAAGTTCGAATCAGGAATTAGGATGTGTTGGTGTGTTTGAATGAGGTCCCGGGGGCCTCGGGGTGTTTTCGGAGGGTTAATCGGGAGAAAAATATGGAAAATTGCAGAAACTAGTGCACTGCTTCTGTTGTTTCCGCTCCTGCGGAATTATGGGCGCAGGAGCGGGTGCGCTGAAGCGGACCAGGAGCGCAGAAGCGCTGGGCACCGCAGAAGCGGAGCATTTTCCGCTGAAGCGGAATCGCGGAAGCGGACAGGTTAGCCGCAGAAGCGGCCAATGGCTATGGGGTGAAGTATCGCAGAAGCGGAAGGGTAGCCGCTTAGGCGAGTCCGCAGAGGCGGACGCCTAGACGCAGAAGCGGGAAAACCCGCAGGAGCGGGAAAATCTTCGCAGAAGCGGACGCGCAGAGGCGGTCCGTATAACGCAGAAGCGGATTTGGCCGGCTAGGCCTGGAACCGCTGAAGCGACCCTTTGGTCGCGGATACGGGAGCGTAGAAGCGGAAAATGTTCCGCAGAAGCGAAAATCGCTGTAAGTAAGTGTATCAGAAGTTAGAAAATTTCAGAAACATTTTAACATTTGGGGGTCTCGGCTTAAGGGCGATTTTGGGCGATTTTGAGGAGGAAATCAAAGGAAATCATCAGGTAATCAACTATGAACTCATATTATGATTAGTATTGATAATATCATGCAATTATATCATGAAAATGGAGGAATTTGGGGTAATTATGGAGGATTTAGCCCTAGTCTTGGATTTTAGAAAATCAAGGTTTTGAATGGACAAATGGAGTCCGAATTTGGTAAAAATTGATATGCTTAGACTCGTATTGAGATGAGGGTTCCGAATATGTGACTTTCGTGATTTTTCGACAAGTGTACCAAAAGTCGGGTTTCGACAACTTGTGGGTTTTGATATAAATTGGGGTATTTCGAATGATTTTCGTGAAATTAGCGTATATTGATGCATTCTCTATGATTTTGAGCAGATTTGGCATCCGAGGAGATTGACTTGCGAGGCAAGCGCAAGGCGGATTGAAGCTTCTACCGGTTCGAGGTGAGTGGTAGTAGTAAATAATGTACTGAGGGTTTGAAACCCCGTACTAGCACTTTACAGTGCTATATTAAGATGAGACACGCGTTCTATGATGGGCGTGGTGACATTGTGATAGGGGGTTCGGACTTAGTCCTTCCCGGCTAATAGAATACTGTGTTGTACAACTGTTAATGAGGTTATAACTGTATCATTGGGCTAATAGCCATGTTTGGGGCCTTGTGCCGATCTGTAGAGCATTAGGGAACCTATAGAGCTAGGTGACCTTTATATCGTGTTGGAAATATACACTCAGCCATAGCTCTAGCCGTATAGCATAATATGAGCCTATACTAGATGTGTACATTGAGAGAGATTATCTAGGGTGGAATTCCCTGTTCTAGCTGAGTGGGCCTGAAAGGCCAAGTTTATACCGATTGAGATGAGACAGGGTCAAGGACCCACTACGAGATGTTATATTGGGCCTGAAAGGCCAAGTCTATATTAAATGTAATATACATGTAATATACATGCGGGACGGACTGCACGCCGCAGTATTATTGCGCTTGGGCTGTAGGAGCCCCTTCGGAGTCTGAGTCTGCACACATTCCAGTGAGCGCTGGTATATTATGGGATCGGGCTGCACGCCGCAGCAGTATAATTATATATGTATATATATATATTGGATCGGACTGCACGCCGCAGTGATATATGGTGGACCTGGCTGCACGTCATAGCACCATAGCGCTTGGGCCTAGGGAGCCCCTCCGAAGTCCGTATACACCCCCAGTGAGCGCCGTCGACGTAAAATGGAGCGGGCTGCGCGCCGCAACGGTATATGTATTGGAGCGGGCTGCACGCCGCAGCATTATACTTAATCATACCCTACTATCTACTTAAATACTTATATATTATAAACATAAGTATGTGTCCTTATATGTTGAGATGGCCGTACACCGTAGGGGTACGAGCGAGGGCTAGTTCAGTGTGGGATCTTGTAGAGATAAACGTAGATTGGAGGTTAGAGTACTACTATAGTGATGACGTACTTGTGAAGGTTGCCTTAGAACTGCTAAGTGATAGCACAGGAGTTCTTACTTTCAGTTATTATTTATTATTGTTACTCACTGAGTTGAAATATACTCACCCCACTCCCCTGCACTTTTTGGTGCAGATATCCACAGGTGCCCGAGAGCAGTTGAGACATTGTAGCTGCTGATCCATATCTACTTTTGCGGAGATTACGAGGTAGCTGCCAGCGTCCGCAGAGCTTGTTTTCTCCTTCTTTATCATCTTGTTGATTTCCTATTTGTCTAGACTTGGTTGTATTAGGATGCTATTCCGTAGAGGCTCAGTCTCGTGACACCACGATATGTTGGGACCGTATTTTGTATGTTTTGACGTTTCGGTTATCACCTGTTATGACTAACTACTGTTTAAGTTTAATTTATTTAATAATTGGCTGGTTAAAGGGATGATATGGTCGGGCTTGCCTAGCATTGTGTTGGGCGCCATCACGACCAGGGTTGGGCGTCATGAGGTTTGGGAAGAAGGGGAAGCTGAGCCCGAGATTCATTGGCTATTTTGAGATTTTCAGGCGTGTTGGGGAGGTTGCTTATGAGCTGGCCTTACCTCCCAGCCTAGCCGGAGTCCATCCCGTATTTCATGTCTCTATGCTCCGGAGATACCATGGTGACCCATCGCACGTGTTGGATTTCACTTCTGTTCAGCTAGACGAGGATCTGTCTTATGTTGAGGAGCCAGTGGCCATTTTGGACAGGCAAATCAGGGAGTTGAGGTCAAAGAACATCGCTTCAGTGAAGGTACAGTGGCGGGGTCAGCCGATCGAGGAGGCGACTTGGGAGACCGAGCAGGATATGCGCAGCCAGTACCCTCATCTCTTCACCACTTCAGGTATGTTTTCTATGCTCGTTCGAGGACGAATGAATGTTTAATTGTGGGAAGATGTAACAACTCGGCCGGTCATTTTTGAAATTTACGGCTCGATCCCTAATTAACTATTCCCCCTAAGTTCATTTTTGCTATTGTGGTTTGCCGGGATGTTCGATTTTAGAATTTGGAGTGTTTTGGGACACTTAGTCCCTAAATGAGAGCTTTATAGTTGAATAATGGCCCGTATTCAGAATAGTGTTAAGACAACCTCGAAACAGAAATCGGATGGTTCTGTTAGCTCCGTTAGGTGATTTCGGGGTTGGGAGCGTGTTTTGGAGGTCCGTAGCTCATTTAGGCTTGAAATGCCGAAGTTTGGAATTTTTGGAAATCCGATCGATAGGTGAGATTTTGATCCGGGAGTCGGAATGGAATTCCGATAGTTGCAGTAGCTTTGTTAGGTGATTTTGGATATGTCTGCAAAATTTCAGGTCATTCGGACGTCGTTTGGTCGGGTTTTTAATAGCATGTAGGTTTCGGAAGTTTTTTGTTGAAACTTAGGCTTGAATCTGCCATAATTGGATGATTTTTGTGCTTAATGATATACTTTTATGATTGGAACAAGTTTGAATAGGGTATTAGGACGTGTTGGTGTGTTTGGTTGAGGTCCCGGGGGCCTCGGGCTATTTTTGGATGGTTAAACGAAAGAAAATATGGAAAGTTGCAGGTCTCAGTTTTGATCTTCTGGTGTTTTCGCACCTGCGGCCATGGGACCGCATGCGCAGTACCGCAAAAGCGTCTGAGATTATCGCAGAAGCGACAGGGAGCCTGAGGGGTAGAGTCCGCAGAAGCGGAGGTGTGACCGCTGATGCGCCTTCGCGGAAGCGACCAATAAACGTAGAAGCGGGACCGCTGGTGCGGTCCCTATAGCGTAGAAGCAGAAATGGATTTTTAAATGAGAAACCACATAAGCGGTTGATTTTATCACGGAAGCGGGACCGCAGAAGCGAATATCGCCCAGTGATTAATGGGCAGTAAGGGTTCGAATTTTTAGAACATTAAACACATTGGAGGATTCGAACTATGAGGGGATTTTAGCGATTTTGAGGAGGAAATCAAGGGCAATCAACAGCTAATCACTCATAAACTAAATTTATGTTAATATACTGTTAAAACACGGATTAAACCTCTGAAAATAAATGATTGAAGGTGTGTTAATGGAGGATTTTTGCTCCAAGCCTGGGCAATTGAAAATCATTGATTTGAATAGGCAAACGGAGTCCGATTTTTATAGATTTTATATGGTTAGACTCGTGAGAGTAAGAGGGTTCTGAAAACGTAAAAATATTTTGATTCCGAGCCGATGGCTGCAGGGACCATTTTCGTGCCGTAGCCTTAATTTTATCACTGTAATTAGTTCCTTGCAATGTAGTTTACACTGTATAATTGGTTTGACTAGATTTGGGCCACTCGGAATCGGATACTCGTGGCAAGGAAGTCATTTCTTAGCGGTTTTGTACCAGGATTGAGGTAAGTGACTTGTCTAATCTTGCGTGGGGGAACCTTCTCCCCTAGGATATATATGTGTTGATTTAAATACCTTGTGCGCGAGGTGACGGGCGTGTACTTGCGCAGATTGTTGAAAATAACCTTACTTGAACTGTTCAAATCGTGATATCTTTGTTATTTAATTAATTTAATTGCAAGATTTGTCTGGTGATAGTTAGGGAAGCATGATTAGATAGGATTATGTGTCTAAGTGCCTACTTGACTTAATTAAACTTCTTGAAACTTGTTGAGACTGGATTTGGTGTAGATTGTAGCTGTGTAATTCATATTTCTCTGTGTTTTCCTCTTATTGATTGTGTTTGTGTTCTGTAGACTGCGGGTTCAATTCCCGGAAATACGATGCTACTGGGGTAAAGGACTGCGGGTTCAATTCTCTTAGATCCTGAGATACTGATATGCGGACTGCGGGTTCAAATTCTTGAAGATCCTGTGATACAGAGATAAAGGACTGTGGGTTCAATTCCCAGAGATCATGTGAGACTGATATATGGACTGCGGGTTCGATTCCTGGAGATCCTGAGTTTGATATATGGTCTGCGGGTTCGATTCACGGAGATCCTAAGTTGCGGAGTATAAAGGGACTGCGGGTTCAATTCCCGGAGATCCTGGATTGTTGATTTGTACTTGTTGTGTTGATTTCTCTTTGTTAGCTTAACTGTAGACGGTTTGTAGTATTTGTCACATTTGCTGTTATTCAGAATTATTATCATTTAAACTGTTTATTATTGTTATCATCATTATATTATTGTTTCTCAGTAGGGCCCTGACCTTCCTCGTCACTACTCCATCGAGGTTAGGCTTGGCACTTACTAAGTACCGCCGTGGTGTACTCATGCTACTCTTCCGCACACTTTTGTTGTGCAGATCCAGGTACATCTGATCAGACGCACTACAGGTGACTTATGAGCATTTTCAGGAGACTCGAAGTATGAATCTCCCACGTCCGTAGATCCTGAGGGTCTTCTTCTACTCTTCTTAGTGATGTCAGTCATTCCTTTATTTACGTTGTGTAGACACTCTTGATGTATAGAGCCACATTGTACTCTCTTAGTTTGTGTTGCCCGTGAGTTTTCGGGTCTTGGTGGTTGTATTTCTTCTGGTATTTGGCGAAGTGTATGTGCCGAGCGGCACTTATTACATTTCTTTTATATTATTCCGCTATTATCTTATCTTTGTTCATAAAAGTGAATATTCCGCATTATGTTAGGCTTACCTAGTCGCGAAGACTGTGTGGCGTCATGACATGTTCACGATTCGTGAACTAGGGTCGTGACAAAAATCCATGTTTTATTTTGTAAAATTAAATTTAATTCTACATCAATAGCTTCTTTCCAAAATGAGGCATCAGAAGAAGAAATAGCTTCAGAATATATTAAAGGATCATTATCCACAAGATAAGTATAAAAATAATTACCAAAAGATTTTTCTTTCTTTGGTCTTTTGCTTCTTCTTAAATCCTTACTTTCAAAATTATTTTGAATAATTGGAACATGTGAAATATTATCACTTGGAATAATAGGAGCATCATTTTCTCAAATTTTAAAGGAAAAATATTTTCAAAAAATTCAGCATTTTTGTTTCAACAATAGTATTATTTTCAAGTACATCACTTTTAACTGCTAAAAATCTATATGCTCTACTGCTTTCAGCATACCCAATAAACATACAATCAGATGTTTTAGATCCTAATTTTCTTTTCTTAGGATCAGGCAACATAACTTTACCAAGGCACCCACACACTTTCAAATATTTCAAATTAGGTGGATACCCTTTCCACAACTCATAAGGAGTTTTACCCGTTTTCTTATAAGGAATTCTATTTTGTAAATGGCAAGCAGATAAAATAGTTTCACCCCAAAGATTATCCAGAGCACTGGAACTAACAAGCATGCTATTCATCATTTCCTTTAAAGTTCTATTTTCCTTTCCGCTACATCATTTGATTGTGGAGAATATGACGGAGTTATCTCGTGAATTATGTCTTGTTTCTCACAATAATCATTCAGTAAAATAAATTCACCACCTCTATCGGGTCTAACTCTTTTGATTTTCTTATCCAATTGATTTTGTACTTTAGCTTTATAAATTAAAAACTTATCAAAAGCTTCATCTTTATTTCTCAACAAATAAACTTTTGTATATCTAGAAAAATCGTCTCTAAAAGTCACATAATATTTCTTCCCTCCTATAGTCATAGTTTGTTTCAAGTTTCCTAAATCGGTATGTATTAAGCTTAACAATTCAGATTCTCTAAATACTGAAGCACATGATTTCTTAGTTTGTTTAGCTTATGCACAAACTTCACACTTATCAATATTCAAAAAATGAATATTTGAAATAAGACCTTCAGAATGTATATTTTTTAATATAAGATAAACTAACATGTCCTAATCTAGCATTCCATAAATTAAAAAAATTAATCAGGCAAGCAGAAGTACTACCATTTTCATTGATAACATTGAGTATAAACAAGCCATGATTATAATATCCCTTGCCAACAAAATTATTATTCTTGGTCAACACGACCTTATCATATTCAAAAGCAACATTCACCCCCACTTTTCCTAATAATCCCATAGTGACCAAATTGGCTCGGATACTAGGAACATGTAACACGTCATTCAATGCCAAAGTTTTTCCAGATGTGAGATTGAGAAGAACTTTGCCTTTTCCAAGAACTGGAGCAGTTTTTGAGTCACCAAGATAGATAACTTCTTCTCCCTCCTCAACATGGGTATAAGACACAAAGTCTTTTTTGTTAGCACATATGTGCCTAGTGGCACCAGAATCAAACACCCAATTTTTTACATTGGCCACAAGGTTCACTTGGGAAACAACCGCACATGATTTCTTAGTTTGTTTAGCTTTTGCACAAACTTCACAGTTATCAATATTCAAAAAATTAATATTTGAAATAAGACCTTCAGAATGTATTTTTTTTAATATAAGATAAACTAACATGTCCTAATATAGCATTCCATAAATTAAAAGAATTAATCAAGCAAGCAGAAGTACTACCATTTTCATTGATAACATTGAGTATAAACAAGCCATGGTTATAATATCCCTTGCCAACAAAATTATTATTCTTGGTCAACACGAGCTTATCATATTCAAAAGCAACATTCACCCCCACTTTTCCTAATAATCCCATAGTGACCAAATTGGCTCGGATACTAGGAACATGTAACACGTCATTCAATGCCAAAGTTTTTCCAGATGTGAGATTGAGAAGAACTTTGCCTTTTCCAAGAACTGGAGCAGTTTTTGAGTCACCAATATAGACAACTTCTTCTCCCTCCTCAACTTGGGTAGACACAAAGTCTTTTTTGTTAGCACATATATGCCTAGTGGCACCAGAATCTAACACCCAATTTTTTACATTGGCCACAAGGTTCACTTGGGAAACAACCACAACAATTATATCATCCACTTTGGCTTCAGTCAAATTTACTTTAGCCTTTGTGGGATTGTCATTCCCAACTCTTTTCCGGCATTGAGAAACATAGTGACCAGGTTGATTGTTGGATTTGGGCTTATAACCATTTCTTTTATCATACCTGTTACTTGATTTTCCGACGGTTGTTGTCCTCCATTAGGCTGTTTCAAGTAGCAATTTCTTTTCCTTTGTCAATAACGGCGTGCTTGCGGTAAAAATTATCTCCACAAAAAATAACAACAGAAACAGTTGGTGCAGTAACAGTAGTAGCATCAACAACATTAGCAACGTTATTCTCCATAATAACAACGTAAAATATCCTTAAGATTGTTGGAAAAAATTGGATGATTATGGAGAATAAAAGGTTTAGCTTGAGACGTGTCAAAGACACTGTCGTTAAAGATATTTTCCCACACCGAGATAAATAATATTATGGTATCCCCCAGGATTCAACAAGCTCTTCTAGTATAACTAGGAGCAGAAACAACAAAGATTTATAAGAAGAAAATCCAGCACAAAAGAAAATGAAGAAAAGTTTTTAGCTTTATTTTTTCACTCACTATTCTTCTGAGCACAATAACACATCTCTCTCTATCTCTCTCTCTCTCTCTATCTCTCTCTCTCTAATAATATATATATATATATATATATATATATATATATATATATATATATATATATATATATATATATATATATCTAATTGGAATAATTGCTTTTTCAAAGTAAAAAAACTGTCGATATGAGATGCAACACATGTTTAATCAAAATATGGAATTTCGATTAAAACTAGAAAATAAGAGAAAAAATCGGGTTACTGATAATCAAGAGACCGAAAAATATAATAGGCTTTCTCTGAATAAGAATAAACAATAAAGAGATTTGTATTCCAATATGATATTAATGATTTTTCGTGTCCCTGCGAATGATAAGACTTCTTCCTTTTATAGTTGGTCCTAGGTAGAAGTATGAAACATAAGTTTTAATGATATAATTATGAGTAATAAATGACATTGAATAAGCCGTTACACAATAATTTCTATTAAATACCAATTTTCCAATGTATCAGTTATTTAATACTGAATTTGGACTCCTTTTCATCTTCAGATCCATGTGTTTAGCGCATTTTGTTCCGTTGACTTTAATTGACTTGAATTGGTATGATACTCGTGTATAAAACCGCTTTTCATGCCTGCTTACTTCCCTTTTCCCGTATCTTTTATTATCAACTTCTTATCCTTTGAATCTTTAAGAATTCCCAGACTTAAATGTTTCATTTAGGTACGAGATACGTATCTAAATTTCTCCTCGTGTCCATCCTAAATTCTTCTTCTCAATTAAATATTATTTATTGACCTTTGACCAATCCACGTGTCATGCCACGTAACCTTAATATAAATTCATTTTTTCCCAATATAGATAGTCCCCCCACTTCCCATTTATTTATCAATTAAATATTTGGGAAGTGGATTCTCATTAAAAAAAAGAATTTTTGTCATAATTAATGCTATGTCGTCGACGCTTCAATTGTCTCTTCTATTTAATGCGTCATATATGCGTCACTTCCTCGCTAGTTCTACGGTTCTGTAACCTTTTTCTTCACTATTCACGAAGTGATGGTTACCTTTATTATAAGCTTTTCATCATTATTCTTCTAAGTTATCGATGATTGAATTTATAAAATTATTCCTTTGTCTTCTTCTTCACAGACTTCTCACACAAACCTCCTTGTTCTAGTTCATTTTGTCTATAACTCACTTTTTCTGTCAGTAATCGGCTTACCATGTCGTCTTCAAATCCTAATCCAAAAAGAGTTCCAATACTTGATAGTTTCCCCAATGCTCCTGTGAGATATAGAAGAGGCATAGGAGGTGTCCTTCGTGGCGCAGGGTCGGCGCGCGGTGATACCTCTGGTTCCACCATCCTTTCTAGTTCTAGCATCTCCTCTAGAGGTGCTTTGTCTAACAAATCATCTTCTAAAGGAAAAGAACCTTATGAACCTCTTCAAGGGCCTTCAGTAGAAGAAATCGTACCGTCAGATTTATCTTTTGAATATGACAAAGAATATCTTTGTGAGCCAGTAATTAAATTAGAGAAAGTTAATAAATATCCTTCTTTAATTACTGAACCGCTGATCCCAATCGTTCGAAAAGATTTCCGTTGGAGAGATAATACCCCCATAGTTATCCTCAACCCTAGCCAGAGAATATCCTCTTATAGAGCTGGTTTTTCTTGCGTTTACACTTATCCTTTCACTCTAGGATTTACTCCTGCCATTGACCCAACTATTCTTGATTTTTGTCATTTTTTCATAATATGTTTGGCTCAAATTGGCCCCCTTGTATGGAGGGCTGTGGCGTGCTTGAGATATATGTCGGTCAAAGTAGATGTCGATTTTTCCTTTCCTCATCTGATTCATCTTTACCACCCCAAGCTTTTCCGTAATGGCATTTTTACCTTATCTGCAAGAGGTAAGAGGGTTTTGATAAACCCCGAGGATATTAATGATCGTGGTTGGTATACACGGTTTGTAAGTGTTCCCATAGTTAATTTGATGGGTGGATCAAACATTCCCTTTCCTGAAAAAATGGAACATGGCACGTAAGTATTTTATTTCTTACCATGTCTGTTTTTGTTATTTCGACTTTTTTTTAATACCGTTCTGCTTTTTGATAGCAACCATGAGAGACGTGGAACCTGTTCCTGGCTTCCGTGTTTGGGTAGACGCCATCTTGAAGGTCGTGCCTATGGAGGCACGAACTTGGAAGTCAATTTCCAACAAACATGGTTGGAGAGTTAAAACCCACGGTATGCATTTATTATTATTTCTACGTATGTTAAACATTTTTCCTCCCCTAGTCAATTTTATATCCTTTTTATTATCAGGATTTGCAATTCGAGGGATGTCAGCTGGAGTAGCTATTGCTCTTAGAGCTTCTTCTAGTACTCCCTTAGCGTTGGAGAGGGCAAAGGCCATACTGGCAAAGAGGAAAATAGTTGAAGATTCTGATGTTGATGAAGATGAAGATACCTCTTTGACAGCTCGTCCTAGGACTAGGAGGAGTGTGGTGGTTTCTGAGGATGAAATTGAAGTTTCTCCTGCTCGTACCTCTTAGCCTGTTACTATAATTTCCGATGAAGAAACCGCTCCAAGAGACACTCCTGAATCCACTCAACGCCTCTTCATTGAAGGTTTTGAGGGTGGTGAATTTGGTCTAGTTTTGGTTGAAATCCCTCTTTCATCTTCTATTTTTGTCCCTCCTGTTTCTCCCACTATTTCAAGTGTTGTACTTGCCTCTTCGTCCATTCCTATTTCTTTACCAATTTCTGTCCCCATACCTATTCCAATCTCTTCAAATTCTGCTGTTTTCACCTCTTCTACCGTCCCTCCTTCAATAGTTCCACCTTCTTCTGTTATTCATGTAGAAGAAGGTTCCAGTAGATGGAGCATGGCTATGAGGAGTGTGGCACTTGAGGTTTCTGCTAATAGCAGTCTTTTGAGGAAGTCAGGTGGAGCAGACGTTTGGCTTGAACCTTTAATTGGGGAAGTAAAGAAAAGGAAAATAAACAGTCACAATTGTTTGAATTTGTTGAACGATATAGTTCATTGTACTTTGAAGGTATTTTCCTTTCTTTTTTTCTTTTTAGAAGAAAACTCTCCTTTAAATTCTCACTTATATATACCGTTTTTGCAGGCTAATCTTATAGGCACGAAACTCATGGGAAGAGTTTCCCTTTTAGAGAAGAAGGCTCGTGAAGCTGACCGAGCTATTCTTGAGGCTGAGAAGACAGCTAGGGAAGTTGATCTTAAAGCAACCAATTGGCAAGAGCAGTTAAAAAATGCTCAGAAAAAGATAAAGGATTTGCAATAGAGCAATCGCAATTAGGAGCAACAGAAACAAGTTCTAACTTCTAAATTAGACGGAGTCAAGTCCTTTTTTAGCAAGGTGGAGAAGGAAAGAAAGCGCTAGGAATGTTCTTTCTCCGAACAATTATCAAAGTCAAGTGAGGAGATTAGAGAACTTAAAGTTTTGTTGAGTAAGAAAGAAGAATACGCGGGAGAGCTGGTACAAAACTTATCTCAAGCTCAAGCTGATTTACAAGCTTCCTCTGATAAGGCTCGTGCCTTAGAAGATTCTCATGCCTCTTGTCACGACCCCAAATCCGGTCGTGATGGCGCCCAGCACATTGCTAGGCCAGCCTGACCAATCAATAACAACGACGGAGCTAGAAGCTCGCTTTATCCCATTTAAGCATATCAAAACATGAAACAACAACGATACATATATCGGAAACGGGGAACCAAGTCCCAAAATATACCAACTCCCATAGACCGAAGGGTCAAGAGTCATGAGCCTCTAATGAACATAGTGTGATAATGGTTTACAAGGTACCAAGTGCGGAAAGAAATAGCAATACAGAATCAAAAGACAGTAAGAAGGAATATCGGGTCCTGCGAACTCTGCAGCTACCTCGAATATCCTACAGATGTCGCCTCGAACAGCTACCAGATCACTGCTGAGAGGTACCTGGATCTGCACACAAGGTGCAGGGAGTAAAATGAGTACTGCCAGACTCAGTGGTAATAAACAAGGGTAAGACAGTACAGATAAGAAATCCGCAATAAAGCACTATGTAAAGCTACAATCAGCTACCCTGTCACAGAATCAATATCAACTGTACCTGTACCAACAAGTACCAGCAAAACAGTATAACAGCTATCAGATGTAGCTAAATGCAATGCAATGCATGATATGACTGCTACGGCGCGTAGCCCGATCCAATTTGGGTACCCGTGCTCACTGTGGGGGTTCAGACTCCGGAGGGGCTCCTACAGCCCAAGCACAACATCACTGCGGCATGCAGTCCGATCCAACATATATACCGCTGCGGCGCGCAACCCGATCCACTACCAGTCAGCTAATATGCAAATACAGCCTCGCAGGCTCAAAAGTAGTTTTGAAAACCTTTTTATCATTTTCAGTTGAAAAACAGTAATACCAAGTTCCAGAGATTGGAAATAGCATGATAACAGAAATAGCTACGGACTGGTAGTAACTAACATGTCAATATGATAAGACAACGATAACGATCCTCGCGGGATCCAATAACTAGCTCACGGCCCACAAGTATACCCAACCGTCCAAAAGGGAGGTTCAACGGCTCAAGAGTAGCCAATATCACAATATAGTATGCAACCATCCGAGGAGGAGGTTCGATGGCTCAAGAATAGCCAATATCATAACACAGTGCCAACAAGTCGGACTAAGCCATAGTCCCCAATCACAATCGACCCCGCACTCACAAGAGAGTACGTGTCTCGCCGCTATACAGCGTCACAAAGTGGTATACCGGGGTTTCGAACCCGCTGGTCATCACCCACATCTATTACTCACCTCAATACGGCACGACGGCTACTTCGCAATGCCCTTGCCACGAGAATCAAGCTCCGCACGCGTAGAATCTGATCAAATACAGTAGAAACACAACAAATTAGGCCAATGGGACGACACCCAATCAATACAACTCAATTTACATCAAAATTCCCAAAGTTGTCAAAACCCGACTTTCGGTACGCTTCTCAAAAAATCACGAAAGTCACATATTCGGAACCCTTATCTCGATACGAGTCTAAGCATATAAGATTTACCAAATTCGGACTCCATTTGCCCATTCAAAACCTTGATTTTCTAAAGTTCAAGCTTAGGGTTAAATCTTCCATGAATCACCCCAAATTCCTCCATTTTCATGATATAATTGCATAATATTATCAATACTAATCATAGTTTAAGTCCATAGTTGATTACCTGATGATTTCCCTTGAGTTTCTCTTCAAAATCGCCCAAATCGCCTCTAAAGCCGAGACCCAATTGTGTGAAATGTTTCTGAAATTTTCTAACTTCTGATACAATTAACTCACTGTGATTTTCGCTTCTGCGGATAAAATTCCGCTCCTACGAGTCCGTATCCGCGACCAGATCGTCGCTTCTGCGACTCTAGGCCTAGCCGGCCAATTCCGCTTCTGCGAACATAAGACCGCTTCCGCGCGTCCGCTTCCGCGAAAACATAACCGCTCCTGCCGTGACTTCCGCCTCTGCGCTCCAGAGTCCGCTCCTGCGGACTCGCCCAGGCGATCAAAAATCCGCTTCTGCGGACTTTCCCCTTACTCATCAAGTCCGCTTCTGCGGTCACCCACTCGCACCAGCGACGCCGCTTCAGCGGAAAGATTCCGCTTCTGCGAAATCAAGCGCTCCTGTGCCTCTTGTCCGCTTCTGCGGACTCGCTCCTGCGCCCCCATTTCCGCAGGGGCGAAAACAACAGAACCAGAACACTTCCCTGAAATTTCCATGTTTTTCTCCCGTTTAGCCATCCGAAAACACCCCGAGGCCCCCGGGACCTCATCTAAACACACCAACACATCCTAATACATTATTCGAACTTGTGCCAATCCTCAAAACACGTCTAATAACATCAAAACCCATGATTCACATCGAATTCAAGCCTAAATTCCTTAAAATATTCCGCATTACACATTCCATCAAAAACCCAACCAAACGACGTCCGAATGACCTGAAATTTTGCGGACATATCCAAAATCACATAACGAAGCTACAGGAATTGTCGGAATTCCATTCCGACCCCCGGATCAAAATCTCTCCTACCGTTCGGATTTCGCCAAAATTCAACCTTAGCCAATTCAAGCCTATTTCTACACCGGACCTCCAAATTCAATTCCGATCGCTCCCCTAAGTCACAAATCACCTCCCGGAACTAACCAAATCATCAGAATCCGATTCCGAGCCCTCTAACTAAATAGTCAACTCCAGGTTGACTTTTCATATTCAAGTTTCCTTCAAAAATGCTATTTGCTTCATTTTTAATCCAATTCACTCGTAACTCACCCGATAGACTCTAACACTGATATAAAAGCATAAAACATGTAATTGCAACATAACGGGGTGGTAATTCCCGTAACGACAAGCCGGGTCGTTACATTCTCCCCAACTTAAACAATCGCTCGTCCTCGAGCGTACCCAGAGTTGTACAGGAAGCAATTCCATAGCTAAAAGACCTTACCAAGCATATATTCGGCGATCATACGTCATCCTATCTCACATAAGTCTGACAACACCATATAGCTGAAATCTCACAGACCATCTGAACCATAAACCACATTGCACTTTCCGAAATCATATACCAATTGCTAATCCCATGCCTATACTCAAGATACACGCGATCCAACTGTAATAGTCCATACTCGCCACCCCGGTGAGATCATATGATGTATCAAACAACCCAATCACTCGAGATAATAATCCCTAATCACAACAATTTCCCACGATAACCAAATACCAACCGAAAAACCTTTTTCATTAGATAGAGTCTTATTCCAACACCTTCATATCCTGCCAACGGCAACCGCACACGCGATATATCGAACCCATCTCTCATGTCAACCATTCATGAATCCATTTCCCTTTTAATTGATACTACAACAAAATTCGGAGCCAAATCTCGGTATTGCCTTTCTAACTAGCTCAAATCACATATACTCACACTCATTATTGGCTTCAACGATCATTTCGATTATAACACACTGCACTGGTGATATGACACCTCAGCACCGGCCTAAGCCACGATGAGCACAACATGGGCTCCAATAGAAATGTCTGAACACACTCGAATCATGACAACTCAAATCATGACAACTGTCTCCAGCAAAAGAGTTACAATTAAATCCCTCTGTGCCATCATAATATAGAACTGAGATCGCGTCTCGCATTATAGAAATAGAGTACCTGGATCCTCCTCGAGAGGTCTTAACATCACGTGGCCTTGCCACGATTCGTGATTCTATCCAAACACTATTACTCATAAAGCACCTCAAGCTACCAAGCTCAAAATGGTTAGCCACGCACAGATCTAGGTCTTGAACCCAAGCAATCAACCTCACCCACGGTGAAACAATTAACGTATGCTATTAAATCCAGGAAGGACACAACCGATGTGCCACTCGCCAAGCGATACTCAAAACGGTCTTTTCCTCAGAAGCGAAGAAGTATTGTATACCCGGTAGCATATAACTAACTATATTTTCACAATATTCCGTTGCGGCGTGCAATCCGCTCCAATGACATACCCGTGGCGGCGTGCCACCCGATCCGGATACCATGCCTGTGGCGGCGTGCCACCCGACCCACGCATAAATCTCGCAAAAAGGAAATGCATATCGAGTCGAATTTTCTCATTCCAGCAAACATATATATATATATATAGCCTCAAGCTCGGCCACATAAAACGCATCTGACAACGTTTCTCAATACTGGAACTGAATCAATGGTAGATACCTCTACACTAACATCCGCCCCTAAGGTCCAATTGACAAAGCAATGCCTACCAGCCGTCCGCTGGTCCCGGGTACAACTACTCTGTTGGAGCATACTCTGATGCTCTCTGCTACGCAATTTGTGCCATTTTCCGACAAAGTCCATATCACATTTGTCTAGACGACCTGTCTTATGTCAACCAGCCTGAAATAAGGTATCATAACCCAAATTCATCATATCAAGCTAAGAGAGAGCCACTAGGGCTTCCGATTTCCAATAATCATAAAATGGTGCCGATACACGCGATATACAACCACTACATAGGCGGATTACGAGAACTTCTAGTCTCCAACACATATATAACTCATGAATCGCTATACCTGGTTCCACACTCCACCGTACGAATACATAACGCACATCAAGCGTCCATTCATACCACGAAAACCATTCAGGAATTTCACTATGCCATCAACGACTCAATTATTTTAGTCGATCTAACAAGAGAATACCACCATACCACTGGATATTATCAGTTTACATTACCTTGTCCCTTTGCACCATATACCCTGCCAAATTACTAGAATAGCAGTACCATTTTCTTAAATCACCAGCAGCTGTCCGTGCTGCTCAATAATTTTATTGACTTCCCATATATTATGAACCGATCTCAAAACCTAGAATATACCATTATCAACTTTCCATAACACATCGTGTATACCATATCACACTAAGACAACATGGAAATTCATATCCCTTCCTCCGCCTCAACATCGGCGCACTCCACTAGTCAAGGACTTTCGTGATCCCATATAGAAGAAAACTCATTACATATTCCACGCTCCGCATATCGACAGGAATATACTCATTTTCAAACCATGATGAAACACATCACAAACTATTTCTTCCCATTCGTTGCATAAGTTTAACTGCCAGGACTGAGTCCTTATACCCATATCGAGTTGTACAACTGCCAGCACTCAAAAGTTCTATTGCCCAATATCTGCAAGACTCATTACTCCAAACATATACCAGGAATTAATCATATTCCTTATCATAGCGTTTCGGTTTATTAACAAGTTGTTCCATTTACCCAGTTTCCTTTCTGATTCATCTTTAATTTAATATTAGCCATTACTGTAGCACCATAATACATCAATTCATGTTACCACACGAGACTCATACATAAGACCACACGGTCTAAGACACATAGGCCACTGAATACTCTCACAATGTTTCCCAGAAGGATCACATTCTATAATTCTTTATTTTGAGGAACCTCTTGCGATTTGAGTTCGTTATCATTACCTTCCAATACGGATTACATAGAATCCCATCATTCACATAATATAACACAAGTCTTGACCTCTTCTAACGAAACCACCGTCTTTAGCCACATGCACAATCTTAAGACACCTGACTGTTACAAGCAAAATCTTGAACACCGTACAACAATTCTCGGGTGTCATTCACCCTTACTCATCTGTAGTTCAACTGTCTTATTGAACAAATCCACTCGTGCCTTGCTAGAACCCTGACACCGCAGAACATGATTACATACAGACATAATTAGCTATCTTAACTTTCTATACACCGAACATTCCTTACCAACATCAGTTCAAAACATCCTAGTATTTCTTCACATCTACGATGCACCATAAACTTTATCAGAATTTTCCCAACATACTTAGAGACAGAGCCAACACAGCACACAATAGTGCAATCAGTTAATCAATAACAACCTCCCCAACTTATCTCGGAGCCATACATCAAAGCACTTTTAGCCACTCATAGCATTCTTACTCAAATGATGCCACAAGGTTCTAGTTAGATTAAACTCAAGTCATTTACAAGCTTTGGCGGAGATTCGAATCATCAAAAATATTAACTCTTTTGCAATTCTTGCATTCATTCACACACAACAGTTACGCCCACTCTTTAGGTGACAATCTTTTCTAAGTCCCAAATTTTCCAAAAATTTCGGCAGAGTTTCCTTCGTAAATTGGCCTATCCACCTGCCAGAGAATCACCAAACCATCCTAGCAATACTTCCACAACTCAACAAGATATCACAATGTATTTCAACAACATTAAATCTCAATACTACACGAATTATATCATCACAATTTATACTTGAACTTGTGTTGTACCTGCTCGAATCATAACACATATCAAAATCACTTTAGTCTTCCTGAGTTTAAACTCGTTCCACTACACATAAGACACTTTAGCATTTCAGCACAATACCTTCCACCAGGATACACATAGCATAATCATTTTAGTCTTCCCGAGTTTGAACTCGTTCCACTACACATAAGGCACTTTACCTTCCAATTAAGAGGCGATGGAAATATTTCTCACGCCCATAGCTAGGGCTACATATCAAATCACAATAAAGATCAATACCGGTCGTATGAACTTCATAATACCGGCTCGCGAAATTAGTACCTTGGTGCTCAAGCCATAGACAAGGATCTAGCCTCAAGTCCTCCCGACTGGCCCAACATGAACTCATGGAGATTATATCTCGCCCCTCGACCGGGGAATCGCAAGCCGTAAGGCAATCTTATTACTGAGCGCTCGAAGCATACTCAGACGTGCGGAAGGAGTTTCAAAATGGTATATCTCAATCTGAATCAAGTACGCACGATAAGAATTCCAAGAAGTGTGGAGTGTTTCCTAAAGGTTCGCGGCCTCCCGAGGATAAGTACAGGCGTTCCCGTACCGATCCACAAGACTCTACTAACCGGCTCAAGACTCACGAGGCCTAGTAAACCTAGGCTCTGATACCAACTTGTCACGACCCCAAATCCGGTCGTGATGGCGCCCAACACATTGCTAGGCCAGCCTGACCAATCAATAACAACGACGGAGCTAGAAGCTCGCTTTATCCCATTTAAGCATATCAAAACATGAAGCAACAACGATATATATATCGGAAACGGGGAACCAAGTCCCAAAATATACCAACTCCCATAGACCGAAGGGTCAAGAGTCATGAGCCTCTAATGAACATAGTGTGATAATGGTTTACAAGGTACCAAGTGCGGAAAGAAATAGCAATACAGAATCAAAAGACAGTAAGAAGGAATGTCGGGTCCTGCGAACTCTGCAGCTACCTCGAATATCCTACAGATGTCGCCTCGAACAGCTACCAGATCACTGCTGAGAGGTACCTGGATCAGCACACAAGGTGCAAGGAGTAAAATGAGTACTACCAGACTCAGTAGTAATAAACAGGGGTAAGACAGCGCAGATAAGAAATCCGTAATAAAGCACTATGTAAAGCTGTAATCAAATACCCTGTCACGGAATCAATATCAACTGTACCTGTACCAACAAGTACCAGCAAAACAGTATAACAGCTAGCAGATGTAGCTAAATGCAATGCAATGCATGATATGACCGCTACGGCGCGTAGCCCGATCCAATTTGGGTACCCGTGCTCACCGTGGGGGTTCAGACTCCGGAGGGGCTCCTACAGCCCAAGCACAATATCACTGCGGCGTGCAGTCCGATCCAACATATATATCGCTGCGGCGCGCAGCCCGATCCACTACCAGTCAGCTAATATGCAAATACAGCCTCGCAGGCTCAAAAGTAGATTTGAAAACATATTTTATCATTTTTCAGTTGGAAAACAGGAATACCAAGTTCCAGAGATTGGAAATAGCATGATAACAGAAATAGCTACGGATTGGTAGTAACTAACATGTCAATATGATAAGACAATGATAACGATCCTCGCGGGATCCAATAACTGGCTCACGGCCCACAAGTATACTCAACCGTCCAAGAAGGAGGTTCAACGGCTCAAGAGTAGCCAATATCACAATATAGTATGCAACCATCCGAGAAGGAGGTTCGATGGCTCAAGAATAGCCTAATTTCATAACACAGTCTCAACAAGTCGGACTAAGCCATAGTCCCCAATCACAATCGACCCCGCACTCACAAGAGAGTACGTGTCTCGCCGCTATACGGCGTCACAAAGTGGTATACCGGGGTTTCGAACCCGCTGGTCATCACCCACATCTATTACTCACCTCAATACGGCGCGACGACTACTCCACAATGACCTTGCCACGAGAATCAAGCTCCGCACGCGTAGAATCCGATCAAATACAGTAGAAACACAACAAATTAGGCCAATGGGACGACACCCAATCAATACAACTCAATTTACATCAAAATTCCCAAAGTTGTCAAAACCCGACTTTCGGTACGCTTGTCGAAAAATCACGAAAGTCACATATTCGGAACCCTTATCTTGATACGAGTTTAAGCATATAAGATTTACCAAATTCGGACTCCATTTGCCCATTCAAAACCTTGATTTTCTAAAGTTCAAGCCTAGGGTTAAATCTTCCATGAATCACCCCAAATTCCTCCATTTTCATGATATAATTGCATAATATTATCAATACTAATCATAGTTTAAGTCCATAGTTGATTACCTAATGATTACCCTTAAGTTTCTCTTCAAAATCGCCCAAATCGCCTCTAAAGCCGAGACCCAATTGTGTGAAATGTTTCTGAAATTTTCTAACTTCTGATGCAATTAACTCACTGCGATTTTCGCTTCTGCGGATAAAATTCCGCTCCTACGAGTCCGTATCCGCGACCAGAGGGTCGCTTCAGCGATTCCGGGCCTAGCCGGCCAATTCCGCTTCTGCGAGAAAAGGACCGGTTACGCGTGTCCGCTTCCGCGATTGAACCCCCGCTTCTGTGAAAACTCCTGCTTCTGCGCACCAGAGTCCGCTCCTGCGGACTCGCCCAGGCGGTCAAGAATCCGCTTCTGCGGACTTTCCCCTTACTCATCAAGTCCGCTTCTGCGGTCACCCACTCGCACCAGGCGACGCCGCTTCAGCGAAAAGATTTCGCTTCTGCGAAGTCAAGCTCTCCTGCGCCTCTTGCCCATTTCCGCAGGGGCGAAAACAACAGAACCAGAACACTTCCCTGAAATTTCCATGTTTTTCTCCCGTTTAGCCATCCGAAAACACCCCGAGGCCCCCGGGACCTCATCTAAACACACCAACACATCCTAATACATTATTCGAACTTGTGCCAATCCTCAAAACACGTCTAATAACATCAAAACCCATGATTCACATCGAATTCAAGCCTAAATTCCTTAAAATATTCCGCATTACACATTCCATCAAAAACCCGACCAAACGACGTCTCGAATGACCTGAAATTTTGCGGACATATCCAAAATCACATAACGAAGCTACAGGAATTGTCGGAATTCCATTCCGACCCCCGGATCAAAATCTCACCTACCGTTCGGATTTCGCCAAAATTCAACCTTAGCCAATTCAAGCCTATTTCTACAGCGGACCTCCAAATTCAATTCCGATCACTCCCCTAAGTCACAAATCACCTCCCGGAATGAACCGAATCATCAGAATCCGATTTCGAGCCCTCTAACTAAATAGTCAACTCCAGGTTGACTTTTCATATTCAAGTTTCCTTCAAAAATGCTATTTGCTTCATTTTTAATCCAATTCACTCGTAACTCACCCGATAGACTCTAACACTGATATAAAAGCATAAAACATGTAAGTGCAACATAACGGGGTGGTAATTCCCGTAACGACGGGCCGGGTCGTTACACCTCTCTTGAAGCTACCCTTCATGCCACTTAAATGAAAACCAAACATTGAAAAATGATCTTACCTCGTGGCAAAGGGATTATGCATTTCTTTAGGAGAGCTTTGATTCAGAGGTGAGCTGGGCTTTCCTAAACTCCCGTCGTGATGCTTTAATAGAGGCTAGTCAAGAGAACTTTGATTTACAATCAGAATTGGCCAAAGTCTTAAAGACTATTGAAATGACTCAACAACCACTTGACTTTACTTCTCCATTAGATGACACTCCTGTGGTTGAAGAACCTTCCAATGAAGGAGCTGCTTCTACTGAAGTTGAGAATGTTGCAATTCCGGCCCATCAGGATGAAACTTTAACAAATCAGCCCGCAGAAGTTGAAGCTCCCGTAGATCTTGCTTCTCTCAATGATCCTAACATTCCAACTGTTGCTACTTCCTTAGAAGTTGATTATGCACGTATGATTGCTTCTGACAATGAAGTTAATATTACAACTTCAGAAAATCCAACCGCCTTAGTAACAAGTTGAAAATTTTAGTTTTTCCCTTGAACTTTAAGGGATTTTATGGGTTAAGTTCCCAGTTACCTTAGTAGGGCGTTTGTAAAGACTTTTTGTTTGACTGAATCTTTTTATGTTAAGAAGTTTTACAAGTACTTTTTTGAATTTTATTCTTGCATATCTTCTTATTTAGGACTTATAGAATAATTTAGCATTTTTACTTTTTGAAAATACTTTATGATTCTTCTCACGGAGTATCAACATGAGGTCTATAAAAAGAGGGCCCTTTTTATATATCAACACTTAATGAAGAAGACGTCTCAACTTCATAATGGTGTTGTAACACGATGAAAGAAATAGGAAAACACATGTTTTTGTACAAAACAACTTTGACAAGTTTTTATTCATGAACTTGAACAAGCTTTTGAGTGTTACATGCATTACGGTACATCTATAACTTCCCCGCAACTATATTTCTTGTAAGAGATTTCTTTTATATGATACGAAATAAATAGACAAGGTTTTTCTTTGTAACCCGTTTGAGCACGTAATCATAACCCTATCTTTACATGCTTAGAAGGGTTTTGAAAAGTGACTTTGTTTACAATATTATAATGAATGTTTTATGTTGAGCGTTGAAGACTTCACAACTTCTTCTTAACACTTATCTTTTGTGATAGAACCTTGATCAATTTTTGCTTGGTACTCGTGTCTAAATGTTGAGTAACGTTTTTGCTGAATACTCGTATCTGTTTTTCCGTACGATCTCATGTATAGTATATGGTCCCCTAAGTGTTTTGAGCGCTGAAGAATATGAAGCCTCAAGCACTTGTTCGCATCTCTTTAATTGGTCCTTTTCCTGAAACAAAAAAATATAGGGGACTCGGAGGTATGATTATAGATGAAGACTGCCTAACTCGTGTGTATTTCCATCATATTATTATAACCCTAGGCACGAAATTAAAGGATATTCCATTTTGCCGTGCAGGTTGTAACTCATCATTTGGTACGAGTTAGGGTTTTTGCCTAGCATCTAAAACCGTTAGTAAAACATTAACAATTCAAAAAGAAAAAATTTAATCATAAAGATACCATCCATTGCTTCTAACTCGTAGGTCGCCTTCAACGCAATGTTACCAATTCTGTGGAATCCCCCCCCCCCATATTGGACTTAGCTTTCCAGAGTCAACATCCTTTGTGGATTGGAACACCTTTTGAACACAAAGTCCCCACTTTGGAAGAGCTTGGGATAAGCTCTATTGTTGTAGTATCGTTTAATTTCTTGCTTTTGAGTTTTCCTGGCTGTAACAGTCCCCAGTATTTGATTAACGACAAGTTGAGGGTCGCTCTTGATCACAATCTGGTTTATGCCAAGTTCCCGTACCAATTTTAAACCTGCAATTACAGCCTCATACTCTACTTCATTGTTAGTCATAAAACGACATTTTGTGATGCGTCTAATAGTTCTAAAAGAGGTACGTGAAACATCTTTAGGCCTGCGCCTTTTATATTAGATGAATCATTAGCAAATGAGATCTCAGTTTATGGGTTTGGACCATTTATAACTTTTGACCCTTATTCTAAATGTATTCTTTGACTAAAACCAGCTATGGAACCAGTTAACTCTTGAGATATTATGACAACTTTAGGTTGATAACTAATTTCATATTTGCTTAATTCTATAACCCATTCTTAATAACTCATGTTTATGCAAAATGCTTCATAGTGAAAAAACAGTAATCACAACAAGGGAATGAGATTGGAAATAAAGTCTCAATTTCCTAGATGCCATGATTGAAGCTAAAGCTAATGTTTCTAGTTGCAGGTATTATGTCCCAACATTCAACAATAGATTTATTTATATAATAGATAAGAGATTGTTTATCTTGATCTTTCCGAATTTAGACAGAGCTTACCGCAACTTCTGATAACAATAAATGGATAGCTTTTCACCCACCTTTGGTCCTTCCGGGTTGACCCAATTTTGAATAGCTTTTGGGATTTCTTCTTGCTTTACATAGTTTTTGAAAGCCTTCTTCTTTCCTTTCGTTTTATGATCGTGTAAGATGGATCTTTATTTGTGAATTACCACATCCGATTATATCCATGGTACATCAACATGGGGCCAAGCAAAACAATCTGCGTTAGTTATTAAGAATTCAATTAACTTACCTCTCGTGTCTGAACTTAAGTCAGCTCTCACGCAAATTCATTGTTCAGGACATTGTCCAAATAGTATCACAGGCTCGTACTCCTCAGTTGATGTTTTGATGCTTTCATCTTCTTCGGGATTTTGGATTATATTAGATTTAGAGTTCAGGCCTGGATTTCCTTGATTATTTGGGTGTTGGTCTATTTTTCCTTCGATGTTATATACATCACTTGTACCTGTTACAACATTAATACTCCTAGCTGTATGTTGTTCCTCATGAATTTGATAGATTCCCCATGGTGACGGGAATTTCATGACTTGATGAAGGGTTGACGGGACAACGCCCATATCATGAATCCACGGTCTCCCCATGATTATATTATATGCCATCTCCATATCTACTACCTGAAATTTGGTATCTTTCACAACACCTTCTGCAAAAGTTGTTAGAGTTACCTCTCCTTTAGTTACTACACTGGAATTATCGAATCCCGAAAGAGTATGCGCCTTTGGAATCGTCTTATCCTCCATTTGCATTTCTCGCAGCACCCTTAAAAGGATGATATTTGCAGAACTTCCTGGATCAATCAAAACTCTTTTTATTTTAATATCATGTACGAGTAAAGATATTACCAGCGCATCGTTATGAGGGGTGATCACTCCTTCCATGTCTGCATCATCATAAGCGATAACTTCATCCTCTAACGTTTGGTGCACACGTTTCCCGTGCATGATTGTGAGTTTGGAAACTTTGTTTGAAGCTATATATGTCACCCCATAAATACCTTCTCCCCCGCTTATAACATTCACGGTCCTCTTGGGTGATGGGGGCTTTGGTGGTTCTTATCTGTTTTTCATGTAAGCTTGCTTTCCCTTCTCACTAAATAACTCAGTGAGATAACCTTGTTTCAATAGATGGTCCACTTCACTCTGTAAGAATCTATTTTCGGAAGTCTTATGCCCGTGATCATTATGAAATTCACACCAATGATCTGGATTGCGCTTGCTTGGATTTGACTGCATCTCCTTCGGCCATCTTACCTTATCTCCCATGCTTCGCAAAATAGCTACGAGCTCGGAGGTGGTAACATTAAAATTATACCCACCGAATCTTGCCTTCAAATCTCCATCATCATCATATGGCTCTTGTCTGTTTCTATCATTTCTAGACCTCGAAGAAGAGTCATATTCCCTGTTTCTTGATTTTTGATCATATCGTTGATTCTCCTGTTTTGTTCTTGACTCTTTTCCTGCAGGGCCCAAATATGGATCATATCTATTTTTATCTGATTGTTTTTCAGTTTCGGACCTTCTGGATCTGCTCCTTTCATCATGGGAGTGTTGAGGTACGGTATCCTCTTCAATTCTGAGTTTTGTGCTATACCTATTATAAACATCGTTCCAAGTGGTTGCGGGAAATTCACGGAGGCTTTCTTTAAGCCTTCTTGTGGCTTCCTAACTTCTATCGTTCAAATTACTTGTAAAAGCTATTGTAGCCCAATTATCTGGTACACGGGGTAAAGTCATTCGTTCTCGTTAAAACCTATCAACAAAATCCTTGAGTAACTTCGTCTGATTGTTTAATTTTAAAAATGTCCTCCATTCTTTTTTCAATCTTTTGCGCTCCCGAGTGTGCTTTTATAAAAGAATTTGCAAGCTCAGCAAAAGAGTTTATAGAATTTTCAGGCAAAAAAGAATTCCAGGTTAGTGCACCCTTGGTGAGTGTTTCTCCAAAAATTTTGACCAATACAGACTCAATCTCCTGTTTAGTCAGATCATTTCCTTTGACTCCAGTAGTAAAAGCTGTCACGTGATCTCGTAGGTCGGTCGTGCCATCATATTTTGAAATATCAGTCATTTTAAAATTTTTAGGGATGGGAAGAGGAGAAGCACTTGGTTTCCATGGTTGCCGTGAATACTTATCCGCATCTATTCCTTTGATTATTGGGGGAACACCTGCTATTTGTTTGATCCGCTCGCTTTGCTCTTTGAGTTGTGCCTGCAAAGTTAGTACCAAATTTTGTAAATAAGAATTATTTGCATTACCTAGATCCATTTCTCGTGGTTCGCTGGGGGTTCCTTCGTTAGTGTTATCAAGGCCAGAACGAGGATTCTCCAACGTATTGTTATTAGGAGAAGGAGTAGGTGGAGCAACAGGTAACCGGTTAACTAACGCTTGAAGGGAGCTTGGCTAACCCGTGCATCAATTACTCTTTCTAAAGCTTCCTCTGGTCCCTCGAATCGTTCTGACTGCTCTTGCTCATCAACATGTGATACATGTACATGAGTACCCTCACGAGACTGGCGTGGAGAAGTTTGATAAGAAGGAACTATGTTAACATTGTGAAAGTCCCCTTGAGCATGGGGGATTTGGTTTTCAACAGCATTGTTGTTGTTATTGTTGGTATTTGACATGATGTTAACAATAAGTAAAATGTGCAAGATTAGAAAGAATAGATTATCAGATTCCCGGTAACGGAACTAATTTTGTTTAACCAAAATATGGAATTTCAATTAAAACTAGAAAATAAGAGAAAAAATCGGGTTACTAATAATCAAGAGACCGAATAGTATAATACACTTTCTCTGAGTAAGAATAGGCAATAAAGAGATTTGTATTCCAATATGATATCATTCCAATATGATATCAATGATTTTTCGTGCCCCTGCAAATGATAAGACTTCTTCCTTTTATAGCTGGTCCTAGGTAGAAGTATGAAACCTAAGTTTTAATGATACAATTATGAGTAATAAATGACATTGAATTAGCCGTTACACAATCACTCCTATTAAATACCAATTTTCCAACGTATCGGATATTTAATACTGAATTTGGACTCATTTTCATCTTCAGATCCATGTGTTTGGCACCTTTTGTTCCGTTGACTTTAATTGACTTGAATTGGTACGAGACTCGTGTATAAAACCGTTTTTTGTGCCTGCTTACTTCCCTTTTCCCGTATCTTTTAGCATATTCTTATTCTTTCAATCTTCAAGAATCCCTAAACTTAAATGCTTCATTTAGGTACGAGATACGTATCTAAATTGCTCCTCGTATCCATCTCAAGTTCTTCTTCTCAATTAAATATTATTTGTTGACCTTTTGACCAATCCACGTGTCATGCCATATCACCTTTAATATAAATTCAGTTTTTCCCAATACAACACTCTTTTTGAAGTCTATGAGCAATCTTTATTAAAGGTTTCAACTAAAAAAACTCTGAAATCCTGATTTGATGTACTTGGATATAGTGGATTCAGAGAAAGTTGAGCTACATACCTGAGGTATGCCCGCTTGGAAAGCTCTTATATCCTTCCTTTATATCACTTTCTTTGCCATGACATATCACGTCTCCCCACTGATCATAAACCTGGAAAAAAAGAACCGGAAAATGTGAACTGCTTTACTTTGACGGCATCACTTTGCTGTCTCCGAGAGGTATCTGGTGGTTTCTATTCCAAAAGACCACGATTTGAGAGAGCTTAGTTTGGGCAACTTTGTTCTTTTGGTGTTCGCTATCTGTCTGGTTCCTTCGGTATTGTTTCTTTGGTCTACTATATATTTGATACTCTATTTGTTGAGTAGTTTTCTGTATTTCTAATCTAAATTCAAAAGTTGCTTAAATGCATCTCTAATTGTGCCCCCATCCCTTAGGGCATCTCTAATTTTTTCTCCATCCCCCATAATGAGGGCAATTTAAAGGGAAATTATCTCCCAACCCTCTCTCATTTTTGTTCCTATTGGGATGAATAGTGTTCTGGGGTACACTATTCATCTCCCCAATTACTATTCATTATTATTTTATTATTTAATATTTTATTTTATCTCTTTACATATACTTAATGATGTTTATGTAATATGTTTATAATATTAGTATTATATCTTAACATTGGTGTATAATTTTAATAAATTAATTTTCACGCATTTATTATTTTTATGTAAAATTTATTTAATTAATCTTGTATCACAATGATTTCACTTTTATTTGAATTATTAGTTAATCTATAATAATTTCTTACAAATTATATTATTTAAAATTTTATGAAATTTTTTTAATTATGGAAATTATAAATTAATAAAATAAAAGATGAAATTTGTTTAATGGAAATTAAAAATGAAATTAAAATGAAAGATAATAATATAATATAGAAGAGAGAGAAGAATATGAAAAAATTTGGGGAACAAAATGGGGGAATGATTGGAGTAAGTTGTCCCCAAAATGGGAAAATCCCCATTTTAGGGACAAAAAATTGGGGCAAGGTTGGAGATGGCCTCACTAGCATATTGCTAAGAGATTAGTTTGCTTTTTCTTTCGGAAATTTAAATTGTCCCTGTTATTGCTCGAGCAGATCTGGTTAAATCCTTTTGCTTCATTTTTGTTACTATTTCTCAGATTTTTGAGTGTTGTTTGGATTGTTTCTTTGTGGGTCAGACTATTATTCTGTGATTTTTTGATAACCGGTCTTATTCCAGTGAAGCTTTGTTGGAATCAAGGAAAATAATTATTATATCCTGATTGGTTAAGACTTTGGCTTGGCCTCTCTCTCTGGCTCTGTTTTGTCCCTATTGAGGAGTCGATTTACTACAAAGCTTTGTCAGTTTCTATGATCGTGAGTATTAGTTGGCAAAGAAATGGCTATAAAAGGTAAGCAAGGAGGAAATAATGCCACAACTCTTAGTCCAACAATCTCTATTTTAGATGAGTTTTACAAATTCTTTCGATGTCAGAAATCAATTAAGGAATCTTCTTCAGTTACTTCTTTTGATTGGTTAGATAAAACATGTCTTATCACCTCTTCAAATAAATGGGTGATTGATTCAGGTGCCACAAATCACATGATAGGTAATCCGAATATTTTTTATAGCTTTCGGTCACACAAAGCTTCCTCTCCAATTACTGTAGCTGATGGATTAACTTGTTGCAGTGTTGGATCTGGGACTGTTAAACCAACTTCATCTATTACCTTGTCATTTGTCTTAAGTCTACCAAATTTGGCCTTTAATTTGACTTTTCTTAGTAAAATCACTAGAGACCTTAATTGTTGTGTCATATTCTTTCCCGATCATTGTGTGTTTCTAGATTATATAATGAAGCAGGTTATTAGTAAATGATATTTATCTAATGATCTATATATCCTTGATGAATGGGAGCCACAGTCTGTTGCATGCTTTAATGTCGTGTCTCTTTTTGAAGCACACTGTCGATTGCAATATCCCTCTCTACCTTTTTTGAAAAAGCTCTGTCCTCAATTTCAGAATATTTCTTCATTGGACTGTGAGTCAGGTCGGTTTGCAAAACAGCACTACAGCTCAATAGCTCCAAAGGTTAATAAGCGGGTTGAGTCAGCTTTTGAGTTAGTTCATTCTGATGTTTGGGAACCATGCCCTATTATTTCCAAAATTGGACATAAGTATTTTGTCACTTTTATAGATGATTTTTCTCGAATGACTTGGATTTATTTTATGAAGAGTCGCTCTGAAGTGTTTACTCACTTTTGTGCCTTTTATGCTGAAGTCAAAACTCAATTCAATACTTCATTATGTATTTTAAGGAGTGACAATGCTAAAGAATACATGTCAGAATAGTTTAAGTCTTATATGAGACAACACAGTATTCTCCAGCAATCTTCATGTGTCGATACACCTTCCCAAAATTGAGTTACTGAAAGGAAGAATAAGCATCTACTTGAGACAGCTCGGACACTTTTGTTCCAAATGAAGGTTCCTAAATAGTTTTGGGCTGATGCGGTCTCGACGACTTGTTTTCTGATTAATCGGATGCCATCTACTGTGCTCGTTGGTGCTGCGTCGTATATTATTCTATCTCAGAGACAGTATATTATTGATCTACTTACAGAAATTGGAAAGTTTGCAGCCAAACCCTGTAGTACTCCAATGATTCCAAATGTGCATTTTATGAAAGATGATGGCGATCCTTTTGAGGACCCAGAGAGATATACAATGTTAGTTGGAAAGTTAAACTACCTCACCGTGACTCGTCTAGATATTGCTTGCGCGGTAAGTGTTGTTAGCCAGCTCATGTCCGCGCCTACGGTCAAACACTCGGCAACTTTGGAATAGATTCTATGTTACTTGAAAGGAGCCCCTAGACTTGGCATATTGTATAGCAATCATGGACATACTCGTGTTGAGTATTTTGCAGATGCTAATTGTGCTGGATCCAAAATTGATAGAAGATCTACGACAAGTTATTGTGTCTTTGTTGGAGGGAACCTGGTATCGTGGAGGAGTGACAAAGTATTGTATCTCCATCTAGTGCAGAATCTGAGTACAGAGCATGTCGCAGTCTACGTGTAAAATCATGTGGATACATCATCTTTTAACTGTGATTGGGTTGAAGCATCATACACCGGCAAAACTCTGATGTGATAATCAAGCTGCTCTTCATATTACCTAAAATCCGGTGTATCATGAACAAACTAAACATATTGAGGTTGACTGTCATTTTATTCGTGAAAAGATTCAGGAAAACTTGATTTCCACTGGCTACGTCAAGACATGAGAGTTATTAGCTGGTTTGTTCACAAAAGCGTTGCATGGAACTCGAGTTAAATACCTTTGTAACAAGCTGGGTATAATCAACATCTATGCTCCAACTTGAGGAGGAGTGTTACAGAATAATTAGCGAGATGTAAATAAATTACTTTCCATAGATAGATGATTCATAGAAGTTGATCCTTAGGATATTTTCCTTAATTTTATAAGTGTATAAATCTCTTGCTTTCATGAATAAAAATACAACAAGTTATTCTTTCCAATTACAGAAATCAACAAAACCAAGATCTAAATGATTTACTTTAGTTCGAAAGGGGAAAATTGCTCTAATGAAAAAGGGCAGCCAGGTATAGTAAGCTCCTGCTATGTGTGTGGTCCGAGGAAGGGCCGAGCCATAAGGATCTATTGTACGCAGCCTTATCTTAAATTTCTACGATAGGCTATTTCCATGGCTCGAGCCCGTGACCTCCTAGTCACATAGAAATAACTTTATCAGTTACGCTAAGAATTCCTTTCAAAAATTGCTCTAAAAAAGTTACCTAAAATACTGTAGTGTAGATCGTAGACGTCACTCCTCGTCAAACAGATGAGAACAAAGATGATAGTAGGCAATATAATTGCATATAACTGTTGATCAAAGAAATCTATTAGAAACACATAAAACTCTGAGATTTAAATAAATTTTCTCTACATTATATTGATACTCAACTCGATATGTTAAAAAACTACAGGTATACTTACAGGAATAGACCACGCTGGGACAGTATTATCTTTCATGGGATACTTTAGATCTGTCATCATATCCTTTCCAACAAAACGATGAAATAGACCGATGATATAAAGGACTATCTCTATGACTATAAGCAGCATCAATATAAGCCAGTCATGCATGTGAATTCTTGCAACTGATGATCCATGAGACTTAATAGTATGTCCGCATCCGAGCTCGATCTCATTTGTATTGCCCTGTTTGTTTGAAATAGAAATATTAGTAACCAAATTTGCAAAACCAAAGTAGTAATCAAATTGATTGTTCAGTTAATAAAACATTCTAACAAGCAAAAAGTTGTTTAAAGTTAGCAAAACCAGAATGAATAAGCAGTCTATTTTGAAACACACGACATAATTAGAGCAATTTCTGATAATAATCAACCTCCACTTCCAACCAAGAGGTTGTGAGTTCGAATCTCCCCAAGAACAATGGGACTTACTAACAAAAATTTGTTAATCAATGATCATATTTTAAAAGTGCAGAATGCACGAGGCTTCCGCTATGCGCGAGGTTCGAGGTAGGGCCAGACCATAAGGGTCTATTGTGTGCAGCCTTATTCTGCATTTCTGGAAAAAAATTATTTTTATGGTTCAAATCCATGATCTCCGGGTCATATGTTAGCAACTTTTACCAGTTACGCCAAGTCTTCTCTCCTCAATGATTGTGTTTAAACGTTTTAAAATGAGATCGCTTTGACCATAATAGGCTGACCTTTTAGATACTAATCCTCCGAAAATAAATCGTCGAAAATATACAAATTAAAAAAAAAAAAAACAGTATCGAAGATCTTCATATTTTACTAGGATTTCACAAATCCACAAGCATGCTTAATTAGAATGTTTTTCATAGGTTCTTGTGACGACCCGGCCCGTCGTCTCGGGAATTACCACCCCGTTATGTTGTAATTACATAATTCATGCTTTTATATAAGTGTTAGAGTCTATCGGGGGAGTTAGGAGTGAAATTAAATTGGAAATGAGGCATATAGCCTTTTTGGAGAAAGCTTGAATAAGGAAAGTCAACCCGGAGTTGACTATTTGGTTAGAGGGCTCGGAATCGGATTCCGATGATTCGGTTAGTTCCGGAAGGTGATTTGTGACTTAGGGGAGCGATCGGAATTGAATTTGGAAGCCCGGTGTAGAAATAGGCTTGAATTGGCTAAGGTTGAATTTTGGCGAAATCCGAACGGTAGGTGAGATTTTGATCCGGAGTCGGAATGGAGTTCCGACAGTTGCAGTAGCTCCGTTAGGTGATTTTGGATGTGCCTGCAAAATTTCAGGTCATTCGGACATCGTTTGATCGGGTTTTTGATCGAATGTGTAATTCGGAAAGTTTTAAGAAATTTAGGCTTGAATCCGTGTGTAATTGGTGATTTTGATGTTTAGGGTGGTGTTTTTATGATTGGAACAAGTTCGTATCGTGTTTTGGAGTATGTTGGTGGTTTTCGTTGGGGTCCCGGGGGCCTCGGGATGGATTCGGGGGTCCAAACGGACCAATTTGTGCCAAAAGGCACTACTGTTGTGCTGCAATAACTGCAGAACAATTTTGCTCTCCGCGATCGCGAGATGGCCATGCGATCGCGTAAGGGAGAAATCCTGAGCTCTGCGATCGTGAAGTAAAGCCTGCGATCGTGTAAGTCTGGAGGTTGAACCAGTGCGATCGCGTGAGGGAGTATGCGATCGCGTAGGGTATTTGGTCGGAAGCAGTGCGATCGCGTGTCTTGTGTCGCGATCGCGTAGGTTAATCTGGGAGCCGGCCGAGTTTGTTCACTGCGATCGCGTTACTTCGTTTGTGATCGCGTAGGGTCACTGAATTGTTCACCGCGATCGCGTCAAGGATCACGCGATCGCGTAGAGGAAAATTAGGCCGCCCAAAATTTGTGCATCGCGATCGCGTGCCAAAGGCTGCGATCGCGTAGGGTTAATTCGTCTGGCAGAGAATTTAATCACAGAACAGAGGGGCTACGGGTTTCATTCATGAAACCTCCATTTTTGAGTTCTAGAGAGAGAAACTCACGGGAATTGCTGGTAATTCATCGGGGATTCGTTGGAGGTAAGTTTTGTGGCTTAATTACATCATTTTAACATGAAATCCTTGGTTAAATCCTTGTAAATGGAAGATTTAAGGTGGGTTTGAGCCCTAGGCCTAAATTTAAGAAAAATACTGATTTGAGTGGGCAAATGGAGTCCGATTTTGGTAAATTTTATATGCCTAGACTCGTATCGAGACGAGGATTCCGAATATGTAATTTTTGTAATTTTTCGACAAGTGTACCAAAAGTCGGGTTTTGACAACTTGTGGGTTTTGATATAAATTGGGTTATTTCGAATGAATTTCGTGAAATTAGCGTATATTGATGCATTCTCTATGACTTTGAGCAGATTTGGCATCCGAGGAGATTGATTTGCGAGGCAAGCGCAAGGCGGATTGAAGCTTCTACCGGTTCGAGGTGAGTGGTAGTAGTAAATAATGTACTGAGGGTTTGAAACCCCGTACTAGCACTTTACAGTGCTATATTGAGATGAGACACGCGTTCTATGATGGGCGTGGTGACATTGTGATAGGGGATTCGGACTTAGTCCTCCCCGGCTAATAGAATACTGTGTTGTACAACTGTTAATGAGGTTATAACTGTACAATTGGGCTAATAGCCATGTTTGGGGCCTTGTGCCGATCTGTAGAGCATTAGGGAGCCTATAGAGCTAGGTGACCTTTATATCGTGTTGGAAATATACACTCAGCCATAGCTCTAGCTGTATAGCATAATATGAGCCCGTACTAGATGTGTACATTGAGAGAGATTATCTAGGGTGGAATTCTCTGTTCTAGCTGAGTGGGCCTGAAAGGCCAAGTCTATACCGATTGAGATGAGATAGGGTCAAGGACCCACTATGAGATGTTATATTGGGCCTGAAAGGCCAAGTCCATACTGATCGGGATAGGGTCGAGGACCCATTATGAGGTATTATGTATATAGATACCTATGTTGGATCGGACTGCACGCCGCAGGAATGTACATGTAATATACATGTAATATACATGTGGGACGGACTGCACGCCGCAGTATTATTGCGCTTGGGCTGTAGGAGCCCCTTCGGAGTCTGAGTCTGCACACATTCCAGTGAGCGCTGGTATATTATGGGATCGGGCTGCACGCCGCAGCAGTATATATGTTGGATCGGACTGCACGCCGCAGTGATATATGGTGGACCTGGCTGCACGCCATAGCACCATAGCGCTTGGGCCTAGGGAGCCCCTCCGAAGTCCGTATACACCCCCAGTGAGCGCCGTCGACGTTAAATGGAGCGGGCTGCGCGCCGCAGCAGTATATGTATTGGAGCGGGCTGCACGCCGCAGCATTATACTTAATCATATCCTACTATTTACTTAGATACTTATACATTATAGATATAAGTATGTGCCTTTATATGTTGAGATGGCCGTACACCGTAGGGGTACGAGCGAGGGTTTGTTCGGTGTGGAGATCTTGTAGAGATAAACGTAGATTGGAGGTTAAAGTACTACTATAGTGATGACGTACTTGTGAAGATTGCCTTAGAACTGCTAAGTGATAGCACAGGAGTTCTTACTTTCAGTTATTATTTATTATTGTTACTCACTGAGTTGAAATATACTCACCCCACTCCCCTGCATTTTTTTGTGCAGATCCACAGGTGCCCGAGAGCAGTTGAGACATTTTAGCTGCTGATCCATATCTACTTTTGCGGAGATTACGAGGTAGCTGCCACCGTCCGCAGAGCTTGTTTTCTCCTTCTTTATCATCTTGTTGATTTCCTATTTGTCTAGACTTGGTTGTATTAGGATGCTATTCTGTAGAGGCTCAGTCTCGTGACACCACGATATGTTTGGGACCGTATTTTGTATGTGTTGACGTTTCGGTTATTACCTGTTATGACTAACTACTGTTTAAGTTTAATTTATTTAATAATTGGCTGGTTAAGAGGATATTATGGTCGGGCTTGCCTAGCATTGTGTTGGGCGCCATCACGACCGGGGTTTGGGTCGTGACAAGTTGGTATCAGAGCCTAGGTTAACAGGTCTCGCGAGTCATGAGCCGGTTGGTAGAGTCTCGTGGATCGGTGCGGGGACGCCTGTACTTATCCTCGGGAGGTTGCAAACTTTTTTAGGAAAAGTTTCAATTCTTGGAATTCTTGTCGTGCGATTACTTTTGACTTGAACTGAACTTTGAAATTCTATTCTCTCGCAGATGGCGAGAACTCGATCATCCGGACGTGGAGGACGACCACCACTACCACCTACTAGAGGCCGTGGACGCGGTCGCGGTCGTGGCGGAGTTAGGGCAGCTGAGGCAGCGCCAGCTGACCCACAGCCCCCAGTTGCAGAGGTGCCAGCAGCACCAGATCAGGCACCAGCTGTGCCCATTGCTATTCCGGGTCTACGGGAGACCCTGGCTCAGATACTAGCAGTCTGCACTGGCCTAGCACAGGCGGTTTCAGGTTACTACTGCAGCAGCTGCATCGGGGATCGGGGGTGGTCATCGGACCCCCGCGGTACGCACTCCAGAGCCAGCAGTGCAGGGCTTACAGACACTAGAGGCTCCTCCAGTTCAGCCTGTGGTACCGGTTCAGCCAGCAGATCAGATTCAGGGGGACAGGGTCCCAGCTATGACGGACGATGAGCAGCATCGTCTCGAGAGGTTCACTAGGTTATCTCCTCCAGTGTTCACTGGTGCTCCGGGCGACGACGCCCAAGGTTTTCTGGACAAGTGCCGTCGGATGCTTCGTACGACGGGGATATTGGAGTCCAGTGGGGTATCTTTCACTACCTTTCAGTTCCAGGGGCCAGCCTTCGCCTGGTGGGAGGCTTATGAGCGCTCCAGGCCAGCCGGAGCAGCACCACTATCATGGCCGGAGTTCTCCACTATGTTCTTGGAGAAATGGGTGCCTCGATCTCAGAGAGAGGAGATGCGTAGGCAGTTTGAGGGTCTCCGTCAGGGGGACATGTCAGTGTCAGAGTATGAGATCAGATTTACAGAGTTGTCCAGATATGCACCGTGGTTGGTTCATTCCGACAGAGAGAGGATTGGGCGCTTCGTGGATGGCCTCATTTATCCCATTCGTATTCTGATGACTCGGGAGAGGGTTTTGAGTCGTACATTTGAGGATGCTGTTGATATTGCTCGCGACATAGAGACAGATCATCGCGGGGAGCGGGATGAGAGGGAGGCCAAGAGGCCTCGAGGTGCAGCTAGTTCCAGTAGCACTCAGACCAGAGGCTAGAGTCAGTAGAGCCGAGGTCGCTCTTTCAGATCTTCGCATTCAGGTCGCTTAAATTGTCGCAGATGGTATTCTAGACAGGGTTATCAGGGTTCGCACCAGAGTCAGCCATCTCTCAGTGCCATGCCAACTCAGAGTTCTTCCCAGGCCCCATCTACTCAGGGTTCATCTCGGCCTAGTTCATCAGCTGGCCATTCCAGCGCCAGAGGTCCTTATCAGTCTCAGTACCCAGCACCGGGGAGTTGCTACGAGTGCGGAGAGTTTGGGCATCACCGTAGGGAGTGTCCCCGTCTTGTTTCCGGATCTTATCAGCAGAGGGGGCAGCCCTCGTCATCTGGTCCTTCTACTTCAGCACCCGCCCCGCCAGCTAGGGGTGAGGGTCAGACAGCTAGGGGTCGCCCTCGAGGGGGAGGCCGATCAGGCGGTCAGGCTAGATGCTATGCTTTTCAGGGCCGATCTGAGGTCGTTGCTTCTGATGATGTCATTACAGGTATTATTTCAGTCTGCCACAGAGATGCCTCGGTATTGTTTGATCCCGGTTCTACTTATTCTTATGTGTCTACATATTTTGCTCCTCATTTGGGCACGACCCGAGGGAGTCTTGAGCCGCCAGTGCATGTATCTACCCCGGTAGGGGATACTATTGTTGTGGACCACGTATACCGGTCCTGTTTGGTCACTATTGGAGGTCTGGAGACCCGAGTAGACCTGTTGCTTCTCAGCATGATTGATTTTGATGTTATATTGGGCATGGACCGGCTATCTCCATGTCATGCTATTCTGGACTGTCATGCTAAGACAGTCACTTTGGCTATGCCGGGCATTCAGAGGATCGAGTGGCGAGGCACGACTGAGTATGTACCTAGCAGGGTAATATCTTTCCTCAAGGCCCAACGAATGGTTGGGAAGGGATGTCTCTCTTATTTAGCATTTGTGCGGGAAGTCGAGGCCCAGACTCCCAGTATTGATTCTGTTCCCATTGTGCGAGACTTTCCTGATGTGTTTCCCTCAGACCTGCCGGGCATGCCGCCGGACGGGGATATTGATTTTGGTATCGATTTGGTGCCAGGCACTCAGCCTATTTCTATTCCTCCATATCGTATGGCACCAGCTGAGTTGAAAGAATTGAAGGAGCAGCTCCAGGAACTCCTAGATAAGGGGTTCATTCGGCCGAGTGTGTCGCCGTGGGGTGCACCTGTCCTGTTTGTTAAGAAGAAGGACGGATCTATGAGGATGTGTATTGACTATAGGCAGCTAAACAAAGTAACAATGAAGAATAAGTATCCTCTTCCTCGTATTGATGATTTATTTGATCAGCTCCAGGGAGCTAGGGTGTTCTCGAAGATTGATCTTCGTTCAGGCTACCATCAGCTGAAGATTAGAGAGTCTGACATTATGAAGACTGCATTCCGGACCAGATATGGTCACTATGAGTTCCTTGTGATGTCTTTTGGGCTGACCAACGCCCCAGCAGCATTTATGCATCTGATGAACAGCGTATTCAGGCCGTATCTTGATTCATTTGTGATCGTATTCATTGATGACATACTTGTCTACTCTCGTAGCCAGGAGGAGCATGCTCGGCACTTGAGTGTTGTGTTGCAGAGATTGAGAGAGGAGAAGCTGCATGCCAAGTTCTCCAAATGTGAGTTCTGGCTTGAGTCCGTGGCATTCTTAGGGCACGTGGTGTCCCGTGATGGTATTCGGGTAGATCTGAGGAAGGTCGAGGCAGTGCAGAGTTGGCCCAGACCGACCTCAGTTATTGAGATCCGTAGCTTTCTGGGATTGGCAGGGTATTATCGCCGATTCGTTCAGGGGTTCTCTTCTATTGCTTCACCCTTGACTAGATTGACTCGGAAGGGTGTTCCTTTCTTATGGTCCGAGGAGTGCGAGGAGAGCTTTCGGAAGCTCAAGACAGCACTGACCACAACACCAGTCTTGATTCTGCCGTCAGCTTTAGATCCTTATACTGTGTATTGTGATGCCTCGGGAGTTGGGATTGGTTGTGTGTTGATGCAGGAGCGTAGGGTCATTGCTTATGCCTCTCGTCAGTTGAAGCCCCACGAGAAGAACTACCCTGTTCATGATTTGGAGCTAGCAGCCATAGTTCATGCCTTGAAGATTTGGAGGCATTACCCGTATGGTGTCTCATGTGAGGTGTTCACGGATCATCGCAGCCTTCAGCACTTATTCAGACAGAAGGACCTTAATTTGAGACAGCGGAGGTGGTTGGAGTTGCTTAAGGACTATGATATCACTATTTTGTATCATCCGGGGAAGGCCAATGTGGTGGCCGATGCCTTGAGTCGGAAGGCGGTTAGCATGGGCAGCTTAGCTTTCATCCCAGTTGGGGAGAGGCCATTTGCTTATGATGTTCATGCCCTAGCCAATCGGCTAGTGAGATTAGATATTTCGGAGCCGAGTCGAGTGTTGGCTTGTATTGTTTCTCGATCTTCCTTATATGATCGCATCAGGGAGCGACAGTATGATGACCCACATTTGCTTGTCCTTAAGGACAGAGTGCAGCATAATGATGTCAGAGATGTGACTATCGACAGTGATGGTGTTTTGAGGATGCAAGGCCGTATATGTGTGCCCAATGTTGATGGTTTGCGGGAGTTGATACTTGAGGAGGCACACAGTTCGCGGTACTCTATTCACCCAGTGCCGCAAAGATGTACCAAGACTTGAGACAGCACTACTGGTGGAGGAGAATGAAGATGGATATTGTTAGGCATGTAGCTAAGTGCCTCAATTGCCAGCAGGTCAAATATGAGCATCAGAGACCGGGCGGTGTTCTTCAGCGTATGGTTATTCCCGAGTGGAAATGGGAGAGGATCACCATGGATTTTGTTACTGGGCTCCCTCGGACAACGAGGAAGTTTGATTCTGTATGGGTGATTGTTGATCGGCTGACTAAGTCCGCACATTTCATCCCAGTTAGTACTACTTACTCATCGGAGCGGTTGGCATCGATCTTTATTCGGGAGATTGTCAGGTTGTATGGGGTCCCAGTGTCTATTATATCTGACAGAGGCACTCAGTTCACTTCTCAGTTTTGGAGAGCATTTCAGCGAGAGATGGGTATGAGGGTTGAGTTGAGTACAACATTTCACCCCCAGACAGACGGGCAGTCTGAGCGTACTATTCAGATCCCGGAGGATATGTTGCGGGCATGTGTGATTGATTTTGGTGGTTCGTGGGATGAATTCTTACCACTTGCTGAGTTTGCCTACAACAACAGTTATCAGTCGAGTATTCAGATGGCCCCGTACGAGGCATTGTATGGCAGACGGTGTAGATCCCCCGTGGGATGGTTTGAGCCTGGTGAGGATAGATTGATAGGGACTGAGTTAGTCCAGGATGCTCTGGATAGAGCAAAGTTGATCCAGGAGAGGCTTCGTACAGCACAGTCTCGTCAGAAGAGTTATGCGGACCGTAGAGTTCGAGAGTTGTCTTTCATGGTTGGTGACAGAGTATTGCTGAAGGTTTCACCCATGAAGGGTGTCATGAGGTTCGGGAGGAAAGGGAAGTTGAGTCCCAGGTATATTGGTCCTTTTGAGATACTCAGGAGAGTTGGAGAGGTGGCATATGAGTTAGCCTTGCCACCCAGCTTATCCAGCGTTCATCCAGTATTCCATGTGTCTATGCTCCCGAAGTACATCGGAGATCCGTCTCATGTATTAGACTTCAGTACCATTCAGCTTGATGGTGATCTATCCTATGATGTGGAGCCTATTGCTATTTTGGGTCGTCAGGTGAGAAAATTGAGGTCCAAGGAGATTGCATCGGTTAAGGTTCAGTGGAGAGGTCGACCCGTGGAGGAGGCTACTTGGGAGGTTGAGCGGGAGATGCGGAGCAGATACCCTCAGCTATTTGAGACTTCAGGTATGTTTCTTGACCCGCTCGAGGACGAGCGTTTGCTTAAGAGGGGGAGAATGTGACGACCCGGCCCGTCGTCTCGGGAATTACCACCCCGTTATGTTGTAATTACATAATTCATGCTTTATATAAGTGTTAGAGTCTATCGGGGGAGTTAGGAGTGAAATTAAATTGGAAATGAGGCATATAGCCTTTTTGGAGAAAGCTTGAATAAGGAAAGTCAACCCGGAGTTGACTATTTGGTTAGAGGGCTCGGAATCGGATTCTGATGATTCGGTTAGTTCCGGAAGGTGATTTGTGACTTAGGGGAGCGATCGGAATTGAATTTGGAAGCCCGGTGTAGAAATAGGCTTGAATTGGCTAAGGTTGAATTTTGGCGAAATCCGAACGGTAGGTGAGATTTTGATCCGGGAGTCGGAATGGAATTCCGATAGTTGCAGTAGCTCCGTTAGGTGATTTTAGATGTGCCCGCAAAATTTCAGGTCATTCGGACATCGTTTGGTCGGGTTTTTGATCGAATGTGTAATTCGGAAAGTTTTAAGAAATTTAGGCTTGAATCCGTGTGTAATTGGTGATTTTGATGTTTAGGGTGGTGTTTTTATGATTGGAACAAGTTCGTATCGTGTTTTGGAGTATGTTGGTGGTTTTCGTTGGGGTCCTGGGGGCCTCGGGATGAATTCGGGGGTCCAAACGGACCAATTTGTGCACTGCTGTTCTGCTGCAATAATCGCAGAAAAATTTTGTTCTCCGCGATCGCGGAGATGGCCATGCGATCGCGTAAGGGAGAAATCCTGAGCTCTGCGATCGCGTAAGTCTGAAGGTTGGAGCATTGCGATCGCGTGAGGTTTTATGCGATCGCGTAGGGTATTTGGTCGGAAGCAGTGCGATCGCGTGTCTCGTGTCGCGATCGCGTAGGTTAATCTGGGAGCCGGCCGAGTTTGTTCACTGCGATCGCGTTAGTTCGTTTGCGATCGCGTAGGGTCACTGAGTTGTTCACTGTGATCGCGTCCAGGATCACGCGATCGCGTAGAGGAAAATTAGGCCGCCCGAAATTTGTGCATCGCGATCGCGTGCCAAAGGCTGCGATCGCGTAGGGTTAATTGGTCTGGCAGAGAATTTAATCACAGAACAGAGGGGCTACGGGTTTCATTCATGAAACCTCCATTTTTGAGTTCTAGAGAGAGAAACTCACGGGAATTGCTGGTAATTCATCGGGGATTCGTTGGAGGTAAGTTTTGTGGCTTAATTACATCATTTTAACATGAAATCCTTGGTTAAATCCCCGTAAATGGAAGATTTAAGGTGGGTTTGAGCCCTAGGCCTAAATTTAAGAAAAACACCGATTTGAGTGGGCAAATGGAGTCCGATTTTGGTAAATTTTATATGCCTAGACTCGTATCGAGATGAGGATTCCGAATATGTAATTTTTGTAATTTTTCGACAAGTGTACCAAAAGTCGGGTTTTGACAACTTGTGGGTTTTGATATAAATTGGGTTATTTCGAATGAATTTCGTGAAATTAGCGTATATTGATGCATTCTCTATGACTTTGAGCAGATTTGGCATCCGAGGAGATTGATTTGCGAGGCAAGCACAAGGCGGATTGAAGCTTCTACCGGTTCGAGGTGAGTGGTAGTAGTAAATAATGTACTGAGGGTTTGAAACCCCGTACTAGCACTTTACAGTGCTATATTGAGATGAGACACGCGTTCTATGATGGGCGTGGTGACATTGTGATAGGGGATTCGGACTTAGTCCTCCCCGGCTAATAGAATACTGTGTTGTACAACTGTTAATGAGGTTATAACTGTACAATTGGGCTAATAGCCATGTTTGGGGCCTTGTGCCGATCCGTAGAGCATTAGGGAACCTATAGAGCTAGGTGACCTTTATATCGTGTCGGAAATATACACTCAGCCATAGCTCTAGCTGTATAGCATAATATGAGCCCGTACTAGATGTGTACATTGAGAGAGATTATCTAGGGTGGAATTCCCTGTTCTAGCTGAGTGTGCCTGAAAGGCCAAGTCTATATTGACTGAGACAGGGTCAAGGAACCACTGTGATATATTATATTGGGCCTGAGAGGCCAAGTATATACTAACCGGGATAGGGTCGAGGACCCATTATGAGGTATTATATATATATATACCTATATTGGATCGGGCTGCGCGCCGCAGCAGTACATATATTGGATCGAACTGCACGCCGCAGTAATATACATGTAATATACATGTGGGACGGACTGCACGCTGCAGTATTATTGCGTTTGGGCTGTAGGAGCCCCTTCGGAGTCTGAGTCTGCACACATTCTCAGTGAGCACTGGTGTATATTATGGGATCGGGCTGCGCGCCGTAGCAGTATAAATATATATACATATAAATATTGGATCGGACTGCACGCCGCAGTAATACATGTGTGGATCGGGCTGCACGCCGCAGTATAATAGTGCTTGGGCCTAGGGAGCCCCTCCGAAGTCTGTATACACCCCCAGTGAGCGCCGTCGACGTTAAATGGAGCGGGCTGCGCGCCGCAGCGATATATGTATTGGAGCGGGCTGCACGCCGCAACATTATACTTAATCATATCCTACTATTTACTTAGATACTTATACATTATAGACATAAGTATGTGCCTTTATATGTTGAGATGGCCGTACACCGTAGGGGTACGAGCGAGGGTTTGTTCAGTGTGGAGATCTTGTAGAGATAAACGTAGATTGGAGGTTAAAGTACTACTATAGTGATGACGTACTTGTGAAGATTGCCTTAGAACCGCTAAGTGATAGCACAGGAGTTCTTACTTTCAGTTATTATTTATTATTGTTAGTCATTGAGTTGAAATATACTCACCCCACTCCCCTGCACTTTTTGGTGCAGATCCACAGGTGCCCGAGAGCAGTTGAGACATTTTAGCCGCTGATCTATATCTACTTTGGCGGAGATTACGAGGTAGCTGCCAGCGTCCGCAGAGCTTGTTTTCTCCTTCTTTATCATCTTGTTGATTTCCTATTTGTCTAGACTTGGTTGTATTAGGATGCTATTCTGTAGAGGCTCAGTCTCGTGACACCACGATATGTTTGGGACCGTATTTTGTATGTTTTGACGTTTCGGTTATTACCTGTTATGACTAACTACTGTTTAAGTTTAATTTATTTAATAATTGGCTGGTTAAGAGGATATTATGGTCGGGCTTGCCTAGCATTGTGTTGGGCGCCATCACGACCAGGGTTTGGGTCGTGACAGTTCTCTATAACCAAATCCCTAAATTCTACCGCCCCCCCCCCCCCAACACACACGCACAAAAACACACAAACCAATATTGGATTTTTCATCAAAAACTAAACAAGACAGTCAAAACAATTAAGTACCATACACCATATGGAGTAAAAGGCAATTGCAAGAGAAGAATAATAGAAACAACAATCATAAGTAGAAGCAGAAATCAAAACTAAAAATACAAAACCAAAGGAAAAATATATCATGTAAAACGGAAAAGCGCCAACAAACCTGAAACACAGTCTAAATTTTCTCTTTCCAACCCATTTGGACACTGCTGATACTTCAAACTCCAAAAGAGCAAAATCCAAACTTACAAATATTGTTGGAACCTAAAATCCAAAAATAAATAAAACCACCAAATTTTTAAAACAAAAAGGAGACAATATTTATCAGCAAAAAATCCTTCTAGATATGCTGCCCAGAGTCCAAGACTAATTAGTCTTTTTAACTTTTTAATTTTTTTTAACTATATAATAAGTGAAAGTCCCTTGGACGACCAAGGGCATTTCAGTCAATATAAACTACTTCTATTGCTTAAGTGTTGCACATACAATGATACCCGTGTTTCTTCTCCGTTGACACTCGTGGTGTCCACTTCCAAGTAATATGTGGGTTTAGTTTTTCACCACCGCTTTGTCTTCTTCTCTCCATCCCAAAACAAGACTTACAGTTTCCCACTTTCTCTTTGCTCCTCTCTTTTTACCTTCCTGGTGAGTTTTTTTTTTCTCTTTCCTAATTTCATGTATCCTTGAGCTTATTATTGAATGAAATTTGTCTAGGTTTTCAAAGTGTACGAACTGAAATTTTGGAAAGAGAAACTAGAGGGATGAAAAATTTGGATTTCTTTGGCCTTTTCACTTTCCTGCTACTAAGAACGGTAAAAAGCTGGGAAATTGACACATCCTTTGTATTTTCCTCTGTTTTCTCAGCATAATGTGTTCTAATCCTATTTTAGAATAAAATTTGGACATTTTAAACTTTTGGGTAGCTTTTCTTGGAATTTCAACATGCAAGTCGGTTAATTTAGCTGATTGCTCATGCATGTTTTTTTGCTACTGCCAATCAATTTTACTTGCATCAACCTTGGTTGAATTAGACTAGCCATCTGGTGCACTACCATTCTATTGAGGATGTGGACTAATGCACAATGTGAGTCAATGATATTTTACTAAGCTTTATCTTTGTTAACTAGGTCAGATTATTTTTTCTTGTGAATATTTAGGTAGTTGTATCATATATTTAAACATTTTTATTTTTAAGAAACATCTTTATTACTGAAAAGTTTGTTGTATGGCATAAGAAGCCCAGTGCATAGGTAATTACATTCTTAGTATTTCTTTGTTGGAACAGGGATCATTATTTATCATGATAATGACTAAACTCATCACAATATCTGCTTGAAATTTTGGCACTTGAAAAGCGAAAAAATGGAATGAGTTGAAGATATTACTTATCAATATCATTCAGGTAACTTGACAATATACTAGATAGATTTCTTTATTGAGAAATGCATCTGAATGGAGTTTCTCTAAGTGTGTTGATACCCAACTTTTGTTTTTCAAAAAGAATGAATGATAAACGCTTATGTGGTCCCTTCAATATATATCGTAATGCTTGTAACTTTATATCAATAAAAGTTGCTATTTCAAGGATATTTACCACGGGCTATTTATAAAATGTGTAGAATACAAAACAAAGTCCGGTCTAACTGCAATTTTATATGTTTCGTAATTAGAATGTAAGAAATTTTCAGTTATTGGAGAACTAACATTTGAACTATTGGAGCAGTGAAAAATACCAAAAAAGACAAATCAAGAAAATGTGCCCATGAAAAGTCAAACATAAGATATTTTGTTTCAAAATTACCCAAGAAATGCTTCATGGATATTTTAACCCATCCTTTGACTACTTTTCATTTAGTACATTATTAATCTATTCCGATTTATTAATTTTTTATCGTGAATTTCATCCTTGGCTTGATTAATTTCTATTCGATTGAATCTAATTTTTGTCTATCTTGTGGTGGACCAACTTTGCATTATTAGGTACACTGCATAGATAGAGATTGTAGTGGGATATTACTGATTGGGGAACATAATATGTTGTTAGTAGCTATGCACCCTATATGAGGCAAACAACTATTGATCTTAAACAATCACCAAATGTCATGGAAACCTCAGTAACAAAAATTAAGGACAGGGCTAAAGAGATGGATGAGAAGGCCAGTTATTTGGCGTTTAGCTCCTTCTAATGTCAATGAAATGGCATTGAACAATTTGTTTGATAAAGTATACCTACGGTCACAAGCCTATTCCTGACTTGTAACTTTTGAACTTTTCATGTGTTGACACTGGACTTTGGCAGCCTCCACAAACTGTTGACAATATTTTTTGAACCATATAACCTACTTTGGTGTAAATCATAGACTCCATCTTATAGGGAAGATCCACTTTTGTTGTTTATCTTTTTCTTAGGAACTTTGATAGGTTCAGTAGTTTCACATTACCCAGATGTTATTTTTCTTACTTGCGGGCCATATTAAACATGTGTTAATCAGATAGATGTAAACCAAAAGCTTACAATTTAAATTATGACTGCTTACTATTAATCGCAGCAGACTAATTATCATGCTAGATTTGGGCTCTGCGGGTGTATTATGTGCTTCATACAAATCCTCCACTTGCCGTATGTTAATGAGAATATTATCAGGTGTTCAGAGAACTGATCAGCCCTCTTTCATCCCTCCAATTACTATAGGAATTAGGCAGTATCATATTACTCAATAGAAGCTAGAGTACTGTTTCACTGTCGCTATATTTCTGAATTTAGTAATTTTTCTGTGACGACCCGGCCCGTCATCACGGGAATTACCACCCCGTTATGTTGTAATTACATGTTTTATGCTTTTATATCAGTGTTAGAGTCTATCGGGTGAGTTAGGAGTGATTTGGATTGAAAATGAGGCATATAGCCTTTTGAAGGAAACTTGAATAAGGAAAGTCAACCCGAAGTTGACTATTTGGTTAGAGGGATCAGAATCGGATTCTGATGATTCGGTTAGTTCCGGGAGGTGATTTGTGACTTAGGAGAGCAATCGGAATTGAATTCGGAGGTCCGGTGTAGAAATAGGCTTGAATTGGCTAAGGTTGAATTTTGGCAAAATCCGAACGGTAGGTGAGATTTTGATCCGGGAGAGTCGGAATGGAATTCCGACAGTTGCAGTAGCTCCGTTAGGTGATTTTGGATATGTCCGCAAAAATTTCAGGTCATTCGGACGTCGTTTGATCGAGTTTTTGATCGAATGTGTAATTCGGAATGTTTTAAGGAATTTAGGCTTGAATTCGATGTGAATTAAATGAGCTTTGATGTTGTTAGACGTGTTTTGAGGATTGGAGCAAGTTCGAATAAGGTATTAGGATGTGTTGGTGTGTTTGGATGAGGTCCCGGGGGCCTCGGGGTGTTTTCGGATGGCTAAACGGGGGAAAAATGTGGAAAATTGTAGGGAAGTGTTCTGGTTCTGTTGTTTTCGCTCCTGCGGAAATGGGGGCACAGGAGCGAGTTCGCAGAAGCGGACGAGGAGGCGCAGGAGCGCTTGTCTTCGCATGAGCGGAAATGGCCAAATAGGCCTGGGTGCGCAGAAGCGACAATTGGTCGCAGAAGCGGTTCCGCAGGAGCGGAATGGTTCGCAGAAGCGAAAATCGCAGTGAGTTAAGTGTATCAGAAGTTAGAAAATTTCAGAAACATTTCACACATTTGGGTCTCGGCTTTAGAGGCGATTTTGGCGATTTTGAAGAGAAACTCAAGGGAAATCATCAGGTAATCAACTATGGACTTGAACTATAATTAGTATTGATAATATTATGCAATTATATCATGAAAATGGAGGAATTTGGAGTAATTTATGGAGGATTTAACCCTAGGCTTGAACTTTAGAAAATCAAGGTTTTGAATAGGCAAATGGAGTCCGAATTTGGTAAAATTGATATGCTTAGACTCGTATTGAGATGAGGGTTCCGAATATGTGACTTTCGTGATTTTTCGAGAAGCGTACCGAAAGTCGGGTTTTGACAACTTTGGGAATTTTGATGTAAATTGAGTTGTATTGATTGGGTGTCGTCCCATTGGCCTAATTTGTTGTGTTTCTACCGTATTTGATCAGATTCTACGCGTGCGGAGCTTGATTCTCGTGGCAAGGGCATTGCGGAGTAGTCGTCGCGCCGTATTGAGGTGAGTAATAGATGCGGGTGATGACCAGCGGGTTCGAAACCCCGGTATACCACTTTGTGACGCTGTATAGCGGCGAGACACGTACTCTCATGTGAGTGCGGGGTCGATTGTGATTGGGGACTATGGCTTAGTCCGACTTGTTGGCACTGTGTTATGATATTGGCTATTCTTGAGCCGTCGAACCTCCTTCTCGGATGGTTGCATACTATATATTGTGATATTGGCCACTCTTGAGCCGTTGAACCTCCTTCTTGGATGGTTGAGTATACTTGTGGGCCGTGAGCCAGTTATTTGATCCCGCGAGGATCGTTACCATTGTCTTATCATATTGACATGTTAGTTACTACCAGTCCGTAGCTATTTCTGTTATCATGCTATTTCCAATCTCTGGAACTTGATATTTCTGTTTTCAACTGAAAAATGATAAAAGAGTTTTCAAAAACTATTTTCGAGCCTGCGAGGCTGTATTTGCATATTAGCTGACTGGTAGTGGATCGGGCTGCGCGCCGCAGCGGTATATATGTTGGATCGGACTGTACGCCGCAGTGATATTGTGCTTGGGCTGTAGGAGCCCCTCCGGAGTCCGAACCCCCACAGTGAGCACGGGTACCCAAATTGATCTGGCCACGCGCCGTAGCGGTCATATCATGCATCGCATTGCATTTAGCTACATCCGATAGCCGTTATACTATTTTGCCGGTACTTGTTGGTACGAGTACGCTTGATATTGATTTCGTGACAGGGTATTTGATTACAGACTTTACATAGTGCTTTATTGCGGATTTTTTATCTGCGCTGTCTTACCCCCGTTTATTACCACCGAGTCCGGCAAGTACTCATTTTACTCCCCGCACCTCGCGCGCATCCGGTACCTCTCGAAGAGGATCCCAGTAGCTG
>JASVEL010009061.1:0-75240 GCA_032618575.1 Nicotiana noctiflora | reverse complement strand
ACTTAAGTCTAAGACTAAAAATGGTATAAGTTTAGTTAAATCGTTCTGATTTGAAACTAGCATAAAATATAGATGAAGTATCATATTTGGGCGTTCTATGTTTCGAATCTGAATCAGTTAATTGAAAAGTATAGGTAGTTTCATATCTCAGACCGTGTTACTGATATTTTAAGTTGATTTAGCCGTGAATTCATTTTAAGATTCTGCAACTTGATAATAGTAATTCGAACATGTTTAATTAAAACTAGAACGCTTTTTTCTTCAGTTAAATGAAAAATGATAAAAATGATTTTGCAATTAGCATTCTAGTAGTGATTTGATATCAAATTTGATTAATTGAATAATAACATTGGTGTAAATCCCTGTGTTAGAACTATTAGTTAATTAGAAGTGATTACATGAAAACTGGTGAGTGCAAAATACTTAGTTAACAATAATAGTTGTCACATGTTCATTGGTGTATATTGTGAAATTGTTAATTAGCTATTATCATACCTCAAATATGAAGGATCTGGGCCTGAATATGAAATCAAGCCTTGATCAAAATGAGACGGCACTTATGCTTGTGAATAGAAAAAGGAATAAGTATTGGGATGCAGAGGCCCAATATCTCTCCGCAAATCGCTGAGTTGGTTCGTGGTCCAGGCCCAATAATAAAATGTGGCATGGACAATAATACACAATAACATGGATTTAATATGAAAACAATTATATTAGGATGAGAAAAAACATAAATAGAGAATATAGTATGCTTTAGGAAGAACCTTAATAAAAACGGAGATGAGACTCGCTGAATCATAAAGGCATAGTTGCGGGGCCCTCCATAATTTCCTATAAAAATGTTAGAAATCGGAAAGACCGTTTAGCGAATTCCACGGTATCTCCCAAATTAACAAGACGTATACATCTTAGGGCACAATTTATAATAAATATACATTCTTTATACGAGTGCACATTTATGTGACTCAAATCTAAATCCCGGTGAAGCTGAAATACATTAAGGTCACATGCGTACTAGTTGTGGTGTGATTTGAAATACATTTTCGTAACGTTGCAAAATCTTAAAATTAACAAAAAAAAGTGGAATACCAATAACATTTGAAACTGAGCATATACAGGAATCAGATAAAAACAAATATGGCAGTTGAGCGACCGTGCTAGAACCACGGGATCTGAGAGTGCCTAAAACCTTCTCCCGGCTTAACAGAATTCCTTATCCGGATTTCTAGTTTTGCGGACTGTTAAACAGAGTCATAATTTCCTCGGTTCGGGGTTAACAAGTGACTTGGGACATTATTATTTTTCCAAATGGCGACTCTAAAAATTAATAAATAAAATCCCGTTCCGAATGTCCTTTAATTGGAAAAACTCCTTTCCCGCTAATATTGTTATATCTCTTTTCGGGGTGTAATAGTAGATAGTTGGGATATTTCGATATGAGAACAAGGAGGTGTGACACCTCTATATCAGCACCATTGATTAAGTCAACACAGAAAGCTACTAAGTTCTAGTGGTTTGATGCTAGTGAACTAAGTTTTCAGGAGATAAAGAATCGATTAACATCCACCCAGTGCTCACTCTTCCTGAAGGAATAGAAGGTTATGTGGTATATTATGATGCCTCATGTATAGGTTTGGGGTGCGTATTGATGTAGCGTTGGAAGGTGATTGCTTATGCATCAAGACAATTGAAGAAGCATGAAAAGAATTATCCAACCCATGATTTGGAATTGGTTGCAGTAATATATGCTTTGAACATATGGCGACTTATATGACGTCAATGTTGACATCTACACAGATCACAAAATTTTACAATACGTCTTCAAGTAGAAAGATTTGAATTTGAGGCAGCATATGTGACTTGAATTACTGAAAGACTACGACATCGAGATATTGTATCATCCCAGTAAAGCCATTGTTATGGCAGACACTCCCAGTCGTAAGTCAATTGGAAGCCTAGTACATATTAAAGTAAGTATATGGGGGTTGACTAAAGAGCTTCATAAGCTAGACAATAAGATAATACAGATTAGACTCTGATGACAGAGTTGTTAATGTACATAATACATCAGAATCATATTTGGTAGCCGAGGTAAAATCACGGCAATATGAAGATCCTAACTTAGTACAATTGAGAGAGAGCATTCAGCAGTGTAAAATTACGACTTTTGAGATCGGAAGAGATGGGTAACTGAGATACCAGGGCCGATTATGTGTGTCTAATGTGGCAGGGTTGCGAGAGAAGATTATGAATGAGATTTATCAATTCCAATATTCCATCCATCTCGGCTTGACAAAGATGTATCATGATGTCAAGGAGCAGTATTGGTGGGATAACATGAAGAAATCGATTGTAGAATTGTAGCCTAGTGTCCCAATTGTTATCAAGTAAAGATAAAACATCAGAAACCCTGTGGCTTGCTCCAGAATATAGAGATTCCGACCTGGAAATGGGATGTGATTAATATGTACTTCGTTATTGGATTACCTCGCTCTTATCATAAGTTTGAATCCTTCTGGGTGATAGTTGATCGACTTACAAACCCATTTTCTGCCAGTTAAGACAACTTACACGACTGAAGATTATGCAAAGTTGTATATCAAGGAGATTGTTAGGCTTCATGGTGTCGATATCTATTATATCATACCGATGAGCTTAATTTACGGCTAACTTTTGGAGGTCTTTTCAGAAGGGTTTAGGCATACAAGTAAATCCCAACACTACATTTCATCCACAACTGACAAACATGTTGAATGTACCATTTAGACACTTAAAGATATGCTACGAGCATGTGTTCTAGATTTTATAAGGGATTTGGATGACCATCTTTCACTCATAGAATTTGCCTACAATAATAGCTATTGTTCCAATATTTAAATGGCCCCATACAAGGCACTATATAGGAGGAGATATAGATCATCGATTGGATGGTTTGAACTCGGTGAAATATAATTATATGGGCCAGATTTGATTCACCAAGCCATTGAGAAGGTAAAAGTGATACATGAGCGATTGAGGATGACACAAAGCAGTCAAAAGTCTTATTCTGATGTCCGACGTTATGATCTGGAGTTCGAGGTTGGTGATTGGGTTTTTCTGAGGATCTTACCGATAAAGGGTGTTATGTGTTTTGGGAAGAAAGGTAAGATGAGTCCGCGGTATAACGGACCATATAAAATTCTTCAACGAATTGGACAAGTTGCTTATGAGTTAGAATTGCTATTCGAATTAGAATTTGTCCACCTAATATTCCATGTATCTATGTTAAGAAAATGTATTGGAGACCCTTCTCGGGTCGTCCCTATAAAAGATTTACAAGTTACAGGGGATCTATCATATGAAGAAGTGCCAATGGCTATATTAGATCAACAAGTCCGCAGGCTGAGAACAATAGATGTAGCTTCCATCAAAGTATTGTGGAGGAACAAGAACATGGAAGAAATGACATGGGAAACAGAAAAGGAAATGAAGTCTAAATACCCTTACTTATTCCAAAATGAAAGTAACAAGGATCCTGGTAGAACACACGATACATTAGAAAGTGAAACGACTCTATGAGGTAAGCAATAACTTGAGAATACTCTTCCTTAATTCAAAATGGTGATATGCAAATAATGTAAATAACCATAATGCTTTGTGTAGCCTTGTAAGGCCATATGTTGGGCTTAAATACTTGCAAGTTTTGCTAGTGACAATTTTATATGGGAAAATTGACCGGAAATTTCCGTCGGAATCTACGATGATTTGGACTCCCCATAGACCCTTACATTCGAGAATGAATGTTCCTAAGGAGGGAGGGTGTTACAACCATATTCACGTATATTTGCTCATGCCATAAGGTAGTCGACATAAATCCATGAAGTGGTTATCTTTAAGATGATAAGAAGTTAATCCTATTAGTCTTAAATGATACAAAATTGTATAAGGGTAGTTAATAAGTATCAGAAGTTAAACGAATCAAGGATGTTGTCAGTTGTATTTTCGGGTAAACCTATAGGTGCTTAATAAACTCAAGAGGTAGTGTTTTAAGGCATATGAATCATATAATATCTGTATCATAAGTTTTGAAGTCTAATGATTTATGAGACAAAAGTTGATAAAAGTTGTCGCAACTTAGGTTTATAATTTTACTTAAACATTAGGTCAAATGTTACTAATATTTTCTTCCGATTTACTTAGAATTATGGGGTGATATAAACACAAAATTGAAGATATGTGAGTCTAGTTTCAAAGTCATTAAATTGTTCGTCGATACTATCTCGAAGTAGAGAGATATTCGCATTTCGTAAGACTACACCAAGCACCTATATATGGGGCCCACTTAAGCTGTTTAAGACATATATATATATATATATATATATATATATATACATTTTCGTGAGACTACACCAAGCACCTATATATGGGGCCCACTTAAGCGGTTTAACACATTTGGATATATATATATATATATATGATGCCTCCAACCCGTTTTAAGTTATGTTTTTACTATATTCAGACCTTAGAACCTAGGAACATCCCCTACAGGTTCTCTCAAGATTCAAGACCCAAACAAAGGCAAACAACACAAATCAAGTATCGGAAATCCCGTGGCGCTAGTAAGTTTCTTGTTCTTCTTGTTGTTGCTCTTTTTTGTGCCGTTCCAGATTATGTGGGAGGTTGTTTTAAGGGGTTTATGTTCTATAAATACTCCCTCAAGTTCTTAACATCAACCCTAGGTGATTTTAATCCTTCTAAAGTGATTCTAGTACCGAAAAACCCTAATTGGTTGCTAGTTTTGCTTCCTTGTTGTTGTGGCAGAATTGGAGGGATATTTTGTGGAGAATTAAGGTCAAATTGGAGTTTTTATTTCTTTCTAAAGGTAAGGAATCTCTTACTTTACATGTATTTAAGATTATCTAAGTTGCGGCTAAGTCATTGAAGCTAGAACTGTGAAATATATATTGAAAGGCTTGGTAGTAATGTTATCGGTTGGTGGACTATTTTGGGATGTTCAATATGATTAACATTGATGTTGTTTGGGCTGTTTGGTGATTGTTTTAATTTGTGGGAAGTCATATAAATAGGGGAGGTGTTGTCCGTTTTATTGTAAAATATGTTGTGGTCGGTACATAATAGTTACGATGCTTAAACATTAACGATAATGTCATTTCTCCTATTATATACTAAGGAGTCGTGATATTTGAATATCTTGAGGTTGGAGAGTATATACAAGGTATGTGAGGTTATCCCTTTCCATCTTTTGCACGACTCTGATCGTACATAATGTAACAAGTGAGCTTCCACAGATACTCTCTCTTAGAAGCTAGCAGTACTTACTTTGTTTCCCCTCTTATGGAACGATTGATATTGATGTTGCTTCTCTTTTTCTTATATTATCAATGTTGTTAGTACTTCCCGATTCATATAAGGTTCATGGTGAAGAGTGTGTCCTAATAACGTGTACATATTACATCACTCCGGAAGGTTTAGAATGTGATTCGATGTCGAGCATGCATTATATATATGTATCTATTTTACTCTACTGAGCCATGCTATAGTCGGTCGGGTACGACACCTATTGTGCAACCACTAATCAGTTGGGTTTTACCGAGCTCCACGTGGCCGGGTACAATTCTAACAAGCATTATAATGACCGGGTACGTTTTTACCGAGCCTATTACATCGGGTATGATATGATGATGATGATACCCATAAAGTATGATGATGATGATGATGATACCCATAATGTATCTATACAAATGTATCATGAGTTTCATGTCAGTAGCCCTTAGAGGTACCTAGATGTTACAAGTTGTATATTCTCTATCCCTGCTTACATTTATGTTTGTACTTATGGTTCCCTGCCTTACATACTCAGTACTTTATTCGTACTGACGTCCTTTTATTTGTGGACGCTGCATGTCGTGCTGCAGGTCCTGATAGACAGGCAGGCGCAGCTCCCCTACCACAATAGGCTGTCCAGTTCAACGGTTATTGGTAAGATCCCTTTTCGGATTTGCCGTGGTCTTGGTATGCATTTTTGTTATAGACACTATGGGTATGTCGGGGCCCTGTTCCGGCAATGTTGTAGCACTTATGTTCCTTTAGGCTCATAGATAGGTGTCGACTCATGTATAGTTTGGTATGCCTTGTCGGCTGGTTTTTGTTGTATAATCTTTCATGGTAGCGTGGTAGCTCGTACCCTATATATAGTTTCTTGATTTTCTGGTAATCCCATGTTATATAGTTTCATGCCATCATCATTTGTTGTTGGTTATCGATGATCTATGCCTACCATTTATATTGATCTCGTCGGCCCTAGAAGATAATAAAGAAGATTAGATAAAATGTATGTTGGTGCTCGACAAGTATAGCCAGGTGCTAGTCATGGCCCTCCAGTTTGGGTCGTAACATTTTGTGCTTTAATCATCAAATTGTAGAAAAATATAAATATATTTTCTTCAATTAAAAATAATCAAAGTATCAATCACCTTACATATTTCAAATTTTCAATTAAAAGACGATAAAAATAAAACTAATCAATATATAATTTGAATGAGATCCTTCTATTGTTAATTAAATGTAGATTCGATCCTTTTTCGTTATTCAATAAATAATTTGAATGAGATCCTTCTACTATTAATTAAATGTACAATCCGGTCTTTTTTTTAAGAGGCCATCAGAAATAAATGAAAATTCCAACAAAAAGAAATAAGTGAAAATATATTTTGATCTCATGAAATGATCAGTTATTTTAGTTTTTACTCAAATAGAAATTTGGAAGAAAAAGTCAAATAGATATAAATACCTTAAAAATTACTACTATAAATAAAAAATTGAAAAGTTAAAGAAAATTAGATATCCATTTCCATCGCCAGTGTAGAGTTTTTGGCTTCTGGTGATTCGCTGTTTCCTCAATACCGAGTCAACCCAACCCTCCCTCCTTCCCAGAAAAACCCTAGAATTCCACTCCATTCATTCCCACGTACAATAATATATCCATATAATATTGAATTTTCGTAGTCAAATTCATACAAATCTCAATTGATTCATCCTCTTTTTAATTTGAATCTTTCCTAAATTAAAAAAAAATTAAACAATTTTCATTTTCTGGGTAATATTGAAAAATGGCATCGGAGATCGAGGTAGTGGAGGAGGCGGAATCAGTTAACGTCGAATCAACATCCACGGCGGCGGTTAACGGCGGCGGAGGTGGAGGCGTTGAGGATGAGAGTTTGAGGAACGATGTGTATACGGCGGCGGCGTATGGGGATATGGAGAAGCTTCAGAGATTGGTGGAAAGTGAGGGTTGTTCTGTATCTGAGCCTGATGGGCTGGGTTACTATGCCCTTCAATGGGCCGCTCTTAATAATCGGACTGCAGCTGCTCAATACATCATTGAGGTTTGAAATTTGGCCCATTTGTAATTCTTAGAGCGTTAGATTGAATCAGAGGTTTTGTTTAAATTAAGATATAAAGATTGTGTATTTAGTTTGTGGGTAACCAAAAAGTGGAATTGGTTTAAAAAGAAAAAAATTGGCACTTATTAGTTAATACACTCCTTTTGTTTGTGACTGGGCATAGAGTTTAAGAAAGAAAGAAAGATTTTTAAATTTTGATTTAAAACAAGCCAGTGATACTTGTTTGTCTATAGATCATCTCATTAATGGGAGAGAATGAGAACTTTAAAGTTAAAATTGTTTCTAAATATAGAAAAGTATAGTTTTTTTTTGAACAAGCTAAAAAAGAAAGAGTATTGCATAAATTGGAATAGAGGAGTACTCTATTACACTATAAAACTTACTCCCTCCGTTTCAATTTATGTGAACCCATTTGACTGGGCGCAAAGTTTAAAAAAAGAGAGGACACTTTTGAACTTGTGGTGTAAAAGTGAGGCACATATATTTTGTGTGGCTATAAATTATTGCATAAAGGTAAATTGTTTCCAAATAAGGAAAGAGCTAATTCTTTTTAGCACGGACTAAAATGCAAATATGTTTACATAAATTGAAATAATTTACCTTTATGCAATAATTTATAGCCAGTGATTACTATTTTGATTCTTTAAATTTAAGTTTTTACTTAAAAAGTATGCCATAAATATTGTGTCTTTAGTTGCCACTAAGGGGCTGGCTTAGTTGATAGATGGAATGACGACCTCGAGTCAGCATTACTAGATGAACTGTTCCATCTATCCATGTCTTGATTGGCAAAGTTACCCAATTCGTTTGCTGGTAGGGAAGTTGTAGGTATTTGATAGATTAGTTTAGACGTGCAAGTTTGCCTGAACATCACGTTTTAAGAAAAAGGATTGTGTCTTTAGTTTATGAAAGTTGAGTGTTGTGGTTAAGCAAAGAGTTGAATTAAACAAGAAAACAGAAGGACAAAAAAAGAAAAGAAAGAAATTTAGCATTGATAACTAACTACCCTATTAAGCTATTACACAGTAGAACTCATTAGTTTGATCAAGTATTAATCAATAATTCAACTGCCCTCAATTCCAAACTAACTGTATCGGTTATATGAATCCATTTCACTCTATCAGGTCTATGTAATTCTAACACAGGAATTTGGTAATATTAGTAACTTTTCCTAAGTATTTGAAAAAAAGTTCATATCCATATTGGGTGTTTGCATGCACTTGTCCAACCATGTTATGTTGTTTAGCAATTTCGTGGATTTCAATTTTCCTCCAATTTTCTTGAAAGAGCTGGTGAGCAGGAGTATTGACTAGTTAGTGTCTATTTATTGTGCTATAATAAGGAACTGTCGACTTTATGATGATTGCTATGCTGTATATGTGTGTGTGTTTTGGTTGGTTGGGAACTGATGGCTAGTGGTGGTGTTGCAATTGGCAGCATGGAGGAGATGTAAATGCGGCAGATCATACGGGTCAAACAGCATTTCACTGGAGTTCTGTTCGAGGTGCTGTGCAGGTTGCCGAGCTCTTACTGCAAGAGGGTGCTCGTGTGAATGCAGCTGATATGTATGGCTATCAGGTATGCTTTTGCTTGTATATTCTCAGTAGCCATTGCTTTACTTGTACCAGTTTTATGATTCTTTTGCTGCTGAAATCTCTGAGGTCGAATCCATCCAATCTCCATTTAATTCTTGATACTCCATCTAGGGCATCATGAGCTGAGCTCATCCTCATGTCGCTGCGTATGTAATCTGGGTTTTGCTAGACAGCATTAATTTAGGATTTAGATGTGGTGACAAGGATGCAAGGAAAGTGGAATCTTGCCTGAATAAAAAATGATAACTATTTGGGCCCATGCCCTATATGGATCACGGAGAATACATATAGAAATTGTCCCTAAACTCCAAAGTGGACTCCACTCTGCGTAAAATTGCTAGGGCCAGTTGCAGAATTCTTTCCGGTAAATCTAAATGTACCTGCTGGAAATATACGGACACCCGACTTATTCCACATTGGTTTTGAAAGAGGAGTATCATCTCTTAGAAAAAGAGGGCAGTGTTTGACCTTTGGGTCGACTATATTGTTCTCCCTGGACTTAAGACTTTAGTGTTTAGCCAGTTAGACCAATGCTTGATCCAATGCCATAACAACAGGTGCATAGGTCTAACCGGCTAACTACTTTTTAAAAGTAGTTAGCCGGTTAGACCTGTGCACCTCATATTATGGCGTTGATCAAGCCTTGGACTCATTGAGACCACCCAATCCATGATATGTACTAGAGCTTTCCTGGCATTGGCTTTGGTGTAGCGACTGTCTCTCTTAAGTGAACAGGGTTGACTATGTTCCCCTTTTCTCCTACATTTTATTGGGGAAGGTGTTTTACGAGCTCTTATAAAGTGGCATTTAATATGGATCATTAACTAGGTTAAACATACAAGTTATGGCGACTTAGACCTATACGCAATTCGTGTATCAAATCAGAGTGCAAAAGAAGTTGACATTGCAATGAGGGTAGTCATCAAAGGTTGAAAACATCACAAATATAACAATGGAAACAAGAATCGTAAGCTGGCAAGGTAGTTGGAAGAAGATAAGCAGAGTAAAGAATGGGTATCGTGGAAGCTCCAACGTAAACAGTTTGCAATATTTAGTGATTGTGCAAGCTTGAAGAAACATGGTTTGATAACATCAGAATGCGTTTACTTGTCAAAAAAAAGGGTCAGGGTCGCATTAATTTTGCTGGAATCTTAGCGAATAGAGGAAGTTCTATTCATCAAAGAAATCTTACAAGTTTCACAGTAGAAAGAATCAGATAAGAGCCACACAAACCACTATCAAACATAAATGTTATTCTGCTGCAGAAACAGAGTCCTGATAAGTCAGGAAAAGTCCTGCTGCAAGAAGTATAGTACTCCTAGTTCTTCCTATTTGTAGATCCAGTGGCGTGATAGAATGATATTTTGGGCATATATATATAGATAGATAAATAGATAGATAGATGCTGTTGGCTAATTTTTGTGTTGTTGCCGTCATTCAAAATAAGTAGACCGTGGCTACTGCAGCAAGCTTATTAATTATCCAGCAAACACATTAACTTCCCAAGAGTTATGCCTTGTGTGATTTGAGCACTAATCATTCTCTAGATGGAATTAAAAAATGCCGATCCAGATCAAGTTTTTGTAAATACTAAGCTGCATTTTTACTCTAACATCTTTGTACAATCTCTCATTCTGAATCTCATTAAGTGTACTCAATTTCCCATGATAGGTAAGTTATAGATATAAGAACTAGAGTGCTTGCAAGTTCCAAGTTTTTGAACCATTACAAAGTTTTGCATAAAACTGGGGTATTGTCACTAAACTGTCCAGAGGCTATTCCACATTGTTTGAGGCTCTGACACCATAGTAAGGCAGCTGATAACTTGAGCTCTCTTGTGAAGCCTGTCATTAAGTGAAAGATAATGAAGCAAAAACTTTTTTAATCAAGATGACAAGGCATTCTAAATTTTAAATTTATGTGTAAAGATTAAGTTTGTTTCTATTGAGATATACTTTCTTGTATTACTCATTAGAAAAACTAGTTTTCTTATATTAAGATTTTCTTTATGTCTTTAATCACCAACATATTTGTCCCTAAGGTTTCTTAACAAATAATTTATTGCTTTGCTGTTTAGTGCCACCTTATAGAGCTCATGGACCTTGAGTTTCACCTTTTATACTTTTTTAAAAAAAGACTTAGGTTGTTATTTTTGTTTGATCAAGAAAGCTTCAATGAATGTTTTCGTTGGGACATTCAACTTAGTACCTTGGTGAAGCATTCCCAAGTTAGGGGAAATGCCCTTCTGTTTTACGTACTTCAAGGATTAAGCGTGCCTCAAGCACGTCTTTAACAATGTTATCCCTACTGCAATACTTTACTTTAGGTTTTAGTTCTATGTCCCTGACCCTCCATTACGAATTGTAGCTCAAAGTACATTGCAAGCACTTAGCCCATCACTTTTGCAATTTTTAGCTCTTTGTAATGGAAGTTGGATGGTTATAAAAATGAGGCAGTGCCCAAAAGGTCCTTACAGAAAGTTTCTATCAATGGATATATTAGTTCAATGGCTTTATAAGACATACATGTGAACCTTAAATTTTCTACTACATATGCACAAAATGCTGGTCCACTTTGATTTGACCCGAGTATTAAGAGGAGTTACAATTGTGAGTTATTTAATATTGTTTTGGAACATTCTGAGACATATATGGAGTTGTCTTGGGAAAGAGTAAAAAAAGGATAAAGCTGAACAGGGACGAGCAGAATTGGGGCCTTGAAGACTTTTTGTTGGATTTTTCTCGAAGAAATTCTCATTGGGCTTCTGGCAGGAGTCGCAAGACTCCAGTTGGAGCATATGTTCGAAACTTTGGGGAGATTGCCCCGTCTTCCACCATTTTCCAAATTAAATTGTCCACGACAGGGTTGGAACCCGTGAAGTGTACCTAACCAACACAACATGTGCTGCATTGTCACTGCTGAACCGAAGTCCCGGGAGTAATGTGTTTGAGCTTTCTGTTTAAGGAGAGTTAACAACAATCAGGAACAGCCTAAAAAGAAAGTAGGACAAAGTTGTGGAACATAGGAAATATTAATGATATTTTTTGTAATCTCATTAAGGACTTCTATCCTTTCTTACGTGGATAGGTGCAGACTTCAAAGATGAACATAGATGGACCACATCTTACGAGTTATATCAACTGCAACATTTTTACACCATTTTACCTCATTCCCTTTTTTCTTTCTCTTTTTTTTCTGAAGCACTTCATCAGTAGATAATCTTGCTGTCTAAGTGTTTGAAACCGCACCCTGTTTTTCTTGATATTCTTTTTCCACTATAATTCCTCATCGTCCTCCCACAGCTCTTGTACTTATTTAATAGCTACAAATTGACTAAGATCTTAGTATATAAATTTGCCTTTTACTCATGCAATGAATTCAACTGCAGGCGACACATGTTGCCGCACAATATGGTCAGACAGCTTTCCTCTATTACATTGTTACAAAGTGGAATGCTGATCCTGATGTACCTGATAGTGATGGAAGAAGCCCTTTACACTGGTAGTTCTGAGAATAACATTTGTATGCTTTTTTCCTGAATAACAATCTTGAGGTGTTAGAAGCATGCAATAGCCTTTCTTTGCACTTTGCAGCAGCAAGTGCTGCCTATACTTTTGGAGCTTATTTATCCTGTTATGTGTTACATGGTTGTTTGACCCCATGTGGAAATTTGTGAACTGGATATTTGTTCGGTTCTTGATGTCATTTTGTTTTTAGAGATAACTTTCAGGAGAAATTCCTATGAAATATGAACTTGTGATGCTTAGTGAAAGAATAAAGAGAAACTCTGATAATGTAGAAGAAGTAAGAAATCCCAACCCTTGATCTGGCATTGTAATATACGAAGGAATATTTATATGGATTTCATAATCAATTTTTTTGTGGAAGCTGAATATAGAGAGGAGAGTATTTAAACGTACGAGCATGAAATAGTCAGCAAATTGAATTTGGACAGAGATTCACTTTTATTGCTTTCTCTAACAATCCTCATCCTTTCATACTACATGTTTTTAATGGTATACATGGATTGGAAGTTCACTTTCCTAATCTGTTTTTACTGTATATTAATGATATACACATTACCATTAGATATGAAAAGTTTCTTTGGGTTTAGTCACTTATTCATTGAGAGATGGAAATATTTTTGGTGATGCTTTTGATGCTTCTTTCGAACCAGCCTCCTCTCTTGCTTTTGGTAAATATTGTCTGTTACTTAGATGGTCATCTTTTTGGTTATTTTATTCATGAGCTGAGTAGTGGGTTTATCCTTGCACTCTTTTATTTTGGCTTATTTGATAATTTACTTATTAACTTGTTAATTCTTTTCCTGGAAATTTAGGGCTGCATACAAGGGTTTTGCTGACTGTATACGTCTTTTACTCTTTCTTGATGCATATCGTGGACGGCAGGATAAAGAGGGTAAACCACATCTTTTCCTCCTACTCTTTTGTTTTTATCTATTGCTTGAACTCAGAGGTTTTCTTACATTTCATTCTACTATAGGTTGTACGCCACTTCATTGGGCTGCTATTAGGGGTAACCTAGAAGCATGTACGGTGTTGGTACAGGCTGGGAAGAAGGAAGACCTGACAGTGACAGATAACACAGGCCTTACACCTGCTCAGCTTGCTTCTGATAAGAATCATAGACAAGTTGCTTTTTTCCTTGTAGGTGTTGCTTAATTTCGGTGTCTTTAACTTGATAGTAGGTTGTTTATGAGTTGGTATCCAACTTCAAAGTCCAGTGAAATCAGCGTTTGTTACATCACAATGTGTCTTTATTTTCTCTGAAATGTAGCATTTTGTGTATTATTCCATTCTTATAGATAAATGGTTTTTGCAGGGAAACGCGAGGCGGTTGTATGACAAACGCTGTGATGGAAGTACCCGACTTGGCAAACTTTCTAAGCTTGGACTTGCTCCTGTTCTTTGTTGTACAATATTTCTTCTACTTACCACTTACATTCATGCAGTAATCACGGGTACTTCATCTGATCCTCCTGTTTGCAATCAACTTTATCTCATTGGTTTTACTATGGTAAATATTGAATGTCCTGTAATTTTCTCTTTGATTCAGCTTCAACGCTGCCAAGATTAACTGCTGCTGGCGCACTATTTGCATGGTCTGGAGTCCTCCTTGCTACAGTTGGACTAGTTATGTTTTATCGGTGCAGCAGGTAATATTCATGCCCTTCCGTTATGTATGAAGATAAGAATGTACATGAGGTTTTCAAAAAATGCTTTTCTTTCGTTTTGTCTTCTTTAGGTGGATTTCTTAGAATCTCTTACTCAGCCCTTGCTATCATTGCTGATATCAAAATTTGCAATGTGTTTAACTTGTACTTGTTGAATTTGAATCTGTCTTGATTTTTGGTCACAGAAAAGATCCAGGTTACATCAGCAGGAGTCAACATGATTCACAAAATACCAAAGATGATGTAAGTTCCAACCCTGCAGTCCTACCCTCCCCCCCCCCCCTTTCTTCGTTTTTGATTTGTTAGATACTTATGTGTAAATAGTCCTAGTCCTATATATAGTTGGAGTAGAATATGTCCTAATCCCATATGTAATAGGAGTATAATATGTCATAATCCTATATATAGTAGGAGTAGAATATGTATTATATATAGGGCTCATTGTATCATTGTTAAAATATCAATTATAGATTTTTCTCCCGTGCATTCTCACATGGACATCCGAGAAGAAAGATCTCATCGCCGTGCAATTTTCCGGCAACATCGTCTTGTTCCCAGGTTCATCACTGCTACAGTGGTACTGTGCATATACCAGTACCACCATCAGATCTGAAACTCTTGTGCGACCAAACCCCGAAAACTCGAGTCACATATGAACAGAAAAATTAATCACCGTGCGTCTTTCCGGTTGATGACTCAAGATTTATTTGCGTTCATCGATAAATGTTGTATGAAAACCAATACTACCATCTTGTTCGAAAAAGTTAGGCGACAAAACCCCAGTCATTCGCTCTGGTAGAAAGTCACGCGCCTCCATGTGTCGCCAAAACTAAGGTTCCAGCGAGCTACAATAACTTTTACGGCGTGTGTGAGCCATTCCGGCCATTTTTTGAGAAAACCTCTTTAGGAAAACTTACTTGTATAGTGATTCCAAGCCTACCCATATAAATTACATCAAATTCTGACAACTTTTACCTTGAATGTCGAATGATCAACTTACAGATATTTTCACCAAGTCCCTCACTGGTCCTCGTATTAGTTACATATGTAACAAGCTCGGTGAATATGATTTGTATCCACCGGCTTGAGGGGGAGTGTTAGATACTTATGTGTAAATAGTCCTAGTCCTATATATAGTTGGAGTAGAATATGTCCTAATCCCATATGTAGTAGGAGTATAATATGTCCTAAGCTTATATATAGTAGGAGTAGAATATGTATTATATATAGGGCTCATTGTTAAAATATCAATAATAGATTTTTCTCCCGTGCATTCTCACATGATTTTTTATAAAAAATGGATTTATCTGAACCAATACATGATTTTCTTTTAGTCTTTCTAGGGTCGGGTCTTATATTAGGGGGTCTAGGAGTGGTATTACTTCCCAATCCAATTTATTCTGCCTTTTCCTTGGGATTGGTTCTTGTTCCCCTAGTGCTTTCTGTCCTTCTGAGTGGTGAAAGCGAGATTGAATGCTCTAAGCTGAGTGTAAGGTCGAGATCCCCCCACCCTCAAAAAAAAAAAAGTTTGGAAGAAAATCAGAATTAATAGTGAAAAGAGGCCTTCCAAATAATACTCACTGCTTTTTTATTAGGAGGTTTACATAATCTTGTTCCAAGACCTTCCTATTATTCTTTTTATTGCAATTTTCCTCTTTTTCAGACACTTTAATTCACAAGATATGTATCATTTCCTTGTCACATCTCAGGAACCTCTGCTGAAAATGGAGATAAATCACCCTGCTTTGCTTGCTGGGAATTGGTCTCAGCTTTGTTCCACGTGCAAGGTATGTCTGTATCTTATTGTTCATGCTTTTATTTTTAGGGTCTCATGTATTTGGTGGTTTATGTACGTTATTGTTTTCCTTTTGCTAGATTGTTCGTCCTCTTCGTGCAAAGCACTGTTCAACCTGTGATCGCTGTGTGGAACAGTTTGACCATCATTGTCCTTGGGTGTCTAATTGCATAGGCAAGGTAATAGATTCCTGCTTCTTTTGTGTCCTTTTCTCTGGTCAAGTTGTACATTTGAGATAAATCACAACTGAATTGTGATGCTTAGGGTATATGTATAAAATATAATATAGCAGTTACCTCATTGGATGATGGTTATAGTATGATCGGAAAAGGGTTTAAAATGCAGGTAAACTATTGAAAAAAGTTTGAAAATATCCTTCATCCACCTATTGGGCTAAAAATACCCCTTCATCCACTTTTTTTGTTCACTTATGCCCTTTGACCGTTAGGTCATTGTTAAATTAAAAATAATTATTATTCTTTTTGTAAAAAACTTTAAAAATATATTTTATAAATATTTTCGCTTTTTTAAACAAATGCACCAATAGTCCCACTAATTTAGTAAAGTGTTCTTTTTTCTTTAGTTTTTACAACAACAAAAAATTCTTCATTTTTTCCAGTTTGTTAAAGCATTTTTTTTTGTAAAAACTGAAAAAATTTGAAAAAACAGAAAAAATGTTTTTAATAAAAAAATTTCATTTTTGAAAAATATGTATTTTTTATTTTTTCAGTTTTTTAAAGCATTTCGTTTTATTTTCATTTTTCAGTTTTTTCTTAAAGAAAAAATATTTTCGTTTTTTTTAAAAACTGAAAAAATACTTTTCAAAAATGAAAAATATTTTGTTGAAAATATTTTTTTCAGCTTAAGAAACGAAAATGTTTTATTAAAAACAATTTTTTTTCTGTTTTTACAAAAAAATGCTTTAAAAAAACTGAAAAAAGAATTTTTTTGGGTGAAAACTGAATTGCTATTTGTAAAAACTGAAAAAAGAAGAAGACTTTACGAAATTAGTGGACTACTGGTGCATTAGTTTAAAAAAAACAAAAATATTTTGTAAAATATTATTTTAAAGTTTTTCTAAAGAATAATAATTATTTTTAAGTCAACATTGACCTAACGGTGGTCAAAGTTCATAAATGAACCAAAAAGGTGGATGGAGGGGCATTTTTAGCCAAATAGGTGGATGAAGGGTATTTTTAAACCTTTTCAAATAGTTTAGGGGCAATATAAACCCTTTCCCATAGTATGATATATGCGTTGATTCACAGTTCCTCTGATACTTCAGTATGTCTTTGACTTAATGTTTGCCTACTAGCTCTTATTTTTGTCTTCTGAAGAATTACTTTCCATATTATTTCCAGAAAAACAAGTGGGACTTTTTCACCTTTCTTGTTCTCGAAGTATTGGCAATGTTATTGACTGGTGCAGTTACTCTTACAAGTATTGTAAAAACTGAAAAAATTTGAAAAAACAGAAAAAATGTTTTTAATAAAAAAATTTCATTTTTGAAAAATATGTATTTTTTATTTTTTCAGTTTTTTAAAGCATTTCGTTTTATTTTCATTTTTCAGTTTTTTCTTAAAGAAAAAATATTTTCGTTTTTTTTAAAAACTGAAAAAATACTTTTCAAAAATGAAAAATATTTTGTTGAAAATATTTTTTTCAGCTTAAGAAACGAAAATGTTTTATTAAAAACAATTTTTTTTCTGTTTTTACAAAAAAATGCTTTAAAAAAACTGAAAAAAGAATTTTTTTTGGGTGAAAACTGAATTGCTATTTGTAAAAACTGAAAAAAGAAGAAGACTTTACGAAATTAGTGGACTACTGGTGCATTAGTTTAAAAAAAACAAAAATATTTTGTAAAATATTATTTTAAAGTTTTTCTAAAGAATAATAATTATTTTTAAGTCAACATTGACCTAACGGTGGTCAAAGTTCATAAATGAACCAAAAAGGTGGATGGAGGGGCATTTTTAGCCAAATAGGTGGATGAAGGGTATTTTTAAACCTTTTCAAATAGTTTAGGGGCAATATAAACCCTTTCCCATAGTATGATATATGCGTTGATTCACAGTTCCTCTGATACTTCAGTATGTCTTTGACTTAATGTTTGCCTACTAGCTCTTATTTTTGTCTTCTGAAGAATTACTTTCCATATTATTTCCAGAAAAACAAGTGGGACTTTTTCACCTTTCTTGTTCTCGAAGTATTGGCAATGTTATTGACTGGTGCAGTTACTCTTACAAGTAAGACTCTTTCCTGTACCTCACAAAATTTTTGTTCATCAGGAAATATATGTTCCTTTCTTCAGTTTGTAGTCTGCTAAATAAATACCTTTTGAGATATCAGGAGTCTTGACTGATCCAGCAGCTCCGTCTTCTTTTGGTGCTTGGTTAAATCATGCTGGTACTCACCATATTGGTGCTTTAGCATTCTTGTTCGCCGACTTTTTCCTCTTCGTTGGTGTGGCAGTCTTAACTGGGGTACAAGCTTCTCAGGTATGTTTCTTTGTTTTCCTGTTAGTTATCATAAGCTCCTCAATCTACTGGCCCTACTCCGTGAAATCATGTGTTTCAAACATGTATCATATGCCGGCAAAGATATAATTATTATTGTGGGAACATACAATATGATTTGATAGTGTTTTGTCGTAGGATGCTAGTGGCTCTTGTTGTGTCCTTATTACTTCCATTGTGTATGTAGTATTGTGCCATTGTTACCGCTTATTGTTATTGCTTTTCTTTCTATTTTCTGGTTATCACGTCGTTGGTGTTATCTTTCTGACTTCCTTTGATATTAATGCTCTTCCATTGTCGTGAGCCGAGGGTCTATCAGAAACAGACTCTCTATTCCTCCGGAGTAGGGGTAAGGTCTGCGCACACACTACCCTCCCCAGACCCCACCACTGTCTATTCCATCGTCGTGAGCCGAGGGTCTATCAGAAACAGGCTCTATACTCTTCCGGAGTAGGGGTAAGGTCTGCGTACACACTACCCTCCACAGACCCCGACTTATGGGATTCCACTGGGTTGTTGTGGGAACATACAACATGAAACACTTAATTCATTTCCCGGATGTTGCCACAGATTTACGCACTTTGTGTCAGCTGTTCTGAATAATAGGGCCACTAGCACACATCATGTGATCTTCGATTTGTTTTCTTTCCAGTTATGTTTTCTGGGAGAGACAAAATTTATGTATATGAATGATCATTGCATGATCAAAAAAGTTAATTTGAATATCTTACTGTGGACGTCGCGAACATGCTTATAGTTTCACCAGGGATGCTCATTGGCATTTTATTTTCAACCTTTCTGACTCTTATTTCCTCAATCTGATTGTTGATGGTTCCATCGTGTCATTTAGAGTCATGTCTCTGGGATTCACGATAAGTTTGTCTGTCTGCACATTTGAGTGTCAGCAACACGTGACAGCACGAATGTATACTGTTAAACCTGTTTGTCCATTGACGACTTTTTCTCCCTCTCCTGCTAAGGTAAGAACATGAAGTATGTCTTGACCTTTCTTTTTCCGTTTTGCAACAGATTTCACACAACATCACAACAAATGAAATGGCCAGTATGATGCGTTACAGTTACCTTAGAGGACCAGGTGGTCGATTCCGGAATCCATATGATCATGGTTGTAAGAAGAACTGTTCAGATTTCTTGATAAATGGTTACAACGAAGATGTCGAGTACGTTGAAGAATCGGTTGAGTCCGAGGGGATAGGAATGATGCAAATTCCTCACAGTTCAAGTCTGCAAAATGGTGGCAGCCATTCTAATCAGATCAATGGAAATGGCCATCATGTTATTAATATGAACAATAACCAGAACTCGCACCAGGGTCATGTTCATTCTGCTCATTGTTCTCATAATGTGAAGAGCAAAACTGATTCTGTACCGGTTGGTTTGGGTGTTGGCTTAGGAAGAAATGCTGCGCGCACTGCACTATCTTCATAACTAGTGCCACAGCTCATGGGTTTAGAATCCCCTATTTTTTGACCTTTTTTTGATTGTTTATAAGCACAGTGATTTAGAGCTTGAGTTATTCAATTGGTTTACTATTTTTTCCTCTTTCATCTTGGTGCAAGTACCTCACTTCTGTCTAGTAAATCCTCCATTATGCTATGCAACCTCTTCAGTTGATAGTACTTTGTACAAAGTTGTAATTCTTTTGCAGAAAGCATAAATGCTACTGAATTTGCAGCTCTTAGTAATTAATTTTGAAATGTTGGTTTGGAAAAAAATTCTTGAACGAAATATGAAGTTTTTTTCCCGTCAATATGAAGATGAGCCTACACTAAGTGATATGGACAATGAGGATTTGTATAGTTAGACCTGTTATAAAACAATAAAAGAAGATGTTATAAAACAATAAAAGAGAAGAAGAGTATTGAATAGAAAAGTAGGGAGAGAGAAGTTTTATTGATTTGAGATGATTTACAATCGAATAAAACTCTTTTATTTATGGGGAAAGCTGACTTCGTCATCAAGTAACAAACTTTATGATACTAATTATAGCAAGATATATTTGTGCTCTTCCCCTAATTAGAAGTCTCGGGTTTGAGCCCTGGGTACTCTCCCCTAATTAGAAGTCTCGGGTTTGAGCCATGGATATGGAAAAATCCTTGGTAGAGAGCGCTTTCCACCGAGAGGGGCCCTATGCAGAGCGAATCCGGATATAATCGGGCTCCATGCGGATACCGGACATAGAGTGGGAAACAAAAAAAAGACATATGTGACGACCCAAAGGGTCATCACCTGTTTTTATTTCTGTGCTTACGAGACCTTGAAAATCTCATTTAGAGCCATCTCGATTTGCGTGCGCAATTCGGGCGCGTAACCGGTAAGCTTAAATATGAAATTATGTGAAAATTTTTAAATATTGATATTAAAATGAATAAATTTGATTTTGGTCAATATTTTAGGTAAACGGATCCGGACCCGTGATTTGACGGTCCTGGAGGGTCGTAGGAAAATATAGGACTTGGGTGTATGCCCAAAATCGAATTCCGAGGTACCGAGCCCGAGAAATGAATTTTTAAAGGAAATTGTTTTTCTGAAAATGTTAAGGAAAAATTGAAATGATATTTGATTGGAACGTGTTGGTATCGAGCCCGTATTTTGGTTTCGGCGCCCGGTACAAGTCTTATATGTGAATTAAGATATCGTGTAAAATTTGGTTAAAAACGGACGTCGTTTGACGTGATTTGGACTTGAAATCCTAAATTTGAAACTTGATGAAGTTTGAGAAAAATTCATGATTTTGAGGTTTGATTCATTGTTTTTAAGGCTATTTAGGCGATTTGATCACATGGATGAGTTTGTATGGTGTTATTGAATTAGTAAGTGTGTTTGGTTAGGAGCCCCGAGGGCTCGGGTGTATTTCAGAGGTGTTTCGGAATGGTTTTAGACTTGTAAAAATTGCAGGTTTTTGTTGTTCAGTGCCAGAGATTTTATTCTTCGCGTTCGCGTGAGACCACTCGCGAACGCCTAAGGCAAAATTCCTAGGAGTTCATTTCCTTCTTCACGAACGCGAAGCTAAAAGGGGTACCCTTCGCGAACGCGACTCAGCAAACACGAAAGCGTAAGGTACATGGGGAAATGTTCATTAGATTGTTCTTCGCGAACGCGTCTATATGCACGCGGACGCGAGGCTCCAGGAGATTACTATCCGCGAACGCGAGCCCCTGTACGCGATCGCGAAGGCCAAAAAGGCTGACCCATCGCGAACGCGAGAGGTGTGTAGTGAATGCATAGCATTAATTCGCCCAGTTATTTTTAAGCTTCAAAAACAGTATGCAAACATGATTTCTCAAAATTTTACAAAACTTCTTCTTCTCCAAATTTTCAAGGCGATCCTTTAAGCACTTTTTCACCAAAACTTCTTGGGTAAGTAATCACCAACTCGTTTTCTTCATTTTCCATCATCATCCAATGAATTTTTAGGCCTAAAACATATGATTAAGGGTAGAAAATTAGGGATATGAGTAGAATTAGGGCTTTTTAATTTTTCTTGATTGAGACCTTGTTTTGGGGTCGAATTTGAAAATAAATTATATATTCGGGCTCGTGGGTGAATGTGTGATTTGATTTTGGTCTGAACCTCGTGTTTCGACCAGGCGGGTCGGGGATTGATTTTTGAGTTTTTGGGAAGAATGATGGAAAAGCTATAATTAGGCATTGAATTCCAATTGTTTAGCATTTATTGATGAAGTCATTTATGTATAGATATAATTGATTTGGAGCCGAATTCAAAAGAAAAAGCGGTGTTCGAGGCTTGAGTTGGCCTTGTAAGTTCGAGGTAAGTGTTTGGTCTAACTTTAGCTTGAGGGATTAGGAGTTGAGTCATATTTGCTATGTGTTTCTTGTTGAGTGCGACGTATAGGCATGATGACGAGTATCTATACGTTGGTGTCAAGCATGACCGTGAGTCTTATATTTTGATTTTCATGACTTCGTTGTATTATTCATGCCTTGGTGAGTATTTCTATTTGTTGTGTAAAATTGTGGAAAGAATTGTGACTTATGAAGATTGAGAAGCGTTGACTCCAGTTGTAGAACGAGTTGCGAAGGTATAAGTGATAATTGAACCTCTAGAGCATTGGCTCGAGTTGTGAAGTAAGAGTAAGAAAGAGAAGAGATCATTATGTTGACCCCTTGACGGGCTATTATTGAGTTGTGCTTCCCTTGCATTATGTTCTTAATTGATATTACATATTCTTAGGTTAATGATTCTTTGAGTTGAGTAAGGACTATCGTTATAGCTGAGGTAGTTAGGTGTTGTAATAGGTTTGGTTATAGCTGAGGTAGCTAGGTGTAGTAACAAGTTTGGTTATAGTTGTAGTGGTTAGATGTTATATCAGGTTGGTTATAGCTGTGGTATTTAGATGTTGGAACAAGTGTGTTTATAGCTGATTCTCCCTTGTCGGGACATATATATTTGTACAGTTGAGTTCCCTTGCCGAGATGGTGTAATTTAAAGTAAATCCCTTGCCGGGATTGTTGTTGTGATCACTGTAAGCGATGTATTTAAAACGGGTTGCGCGCCGCAATATTTTAATCAACATATATATATATATATATATATTGGGTTGCACGCGATAACAGTAGTATTAATATATTATATATATATATATATATATATATATATGTATAGGACTGCACGCGATAACAGTAGTATTAATATATTATTTTAGATATTGTACTGTCCCTTCATATTCATTTGGTTTCTGCTAAGTTAAATTGTTTCCGTGAAACATGTATCCCCCTTCCTCTTAACTATTCTTCATTACTTGTTTACTTTCCCGCAATATGTTATATAACTGCACAAGTTTATTTGGAGTCTGGTTCTAGCCTTGTTACTATCTCGCCAGGGTTATGCCAAACACTTACCAGCACATGGGGTCGGTTGTGCTGATACTACATTCTATGCTATTTTGCACATATCCCGATACTGGAGCAGCCTACGGTGCGCAACAGTAGTTCGCGAGCTAGCCTTCAGTCCACCGAGACACCGAGGTAGCCTTGTAGGCATCCGCAGGCCCGTCGTCTCCCCTATCTTTATTTATATTATGTTATCTCTTGTGTTCGATACAGACAGTGTTACTTTCTTTCAAACGGTTGTATGTAGTATTCTTAGTAGTCCGTGAATATTGTGACACCAGTTCTTGGGTAGAGGCATATGCTGAGTTCCGCTTTATTGTTCAACTTAATTAATTTAAGTCTCCCGCTTTAATTTCATATTTTCGTTGTTATTTAAATATTTAACACCTGATGTTATGATTGATTAAAAGGATTTAAAATAAAGGAGTTAGAAATTTATGATTTGTGGTTTACCTAACTTCTACGAGTATTATCACGAGACCCGAAGATGGTAAATCCGGTTCGTGACAATATATTTGTGCATAAATTACTATACTTTTAAGGAAAACTTTGGACTTCTCGAATAGTAATAATGTCATCACTTTCTAGATGGAAGGAGTAACATTTAGGGCTCGTTTGGTACTAGAGATACGTGATAATTAATTTTGAAATTAAATTTGAGATAAGTTTATCCCAAGTTTTGTTAGAATAAAATCGCAATATAATTAATCTCGTGATTAGTTATCCCAATTTTCAGGAGTATAGTGTTATTTTTCCCTATGAAATTGGGAGAGCGGGATAATAATCTAAAATAACTAATCTCAAAATAACTAATCATTAAATAACTTGTCTCTCAACCAAACCGAAACATACAGTATTAACGATAGAATCTTCAAGTAGTGTATGGATATTCCACGAGGAATTTGTCCCCCCCCCCCCCCCAATAATTTAAAAGAAAAAAAAAGGAGAATTTTGCCCACATATTTGTTACAATAGAGAGAATTACTATGTAAAAATATGAAGTGACAAGGATATTACTATGCAAAAAGGAGGACAAGACATGAATTATTCGAAGAATAAGTTCCATAATGGAACTAATGCTTAATCCATAATCCATAAAACAACCAATAGAAATTAGTTTCAAAGCGATATTAGATGCTAAAACGGGACCAACTTATTCTTACTCTCTATTTTTTATACTATACCAAATTGGAAAAAATATGTAAAACAGTAAAAGAAGAATAAAACTTAAGTTGGAGGTGAATCCACTTAAACACCACTCTGAGAATCCTATCTGAGTGTTAACTTAATCTTAATTATTATCAATTGATGACTTTTATATAAGCATCACAGATGCCAAAAAGATGCATGCATAAGCATAATTCGTTATCCACGTGCAGACCGGTACATTAAGCTTCCGCTATATATAAGTCACGGGAAGAGCTATATCACAAAAGTCTATTATACGCGATCTTATCCTATATTTTTGCAAGAGACTGCTTCCACAACTTGAACCCACAAAAGATCCAAATTTTTGGCTTACAACTTATTTATTCCAATGCTCTAACCATTTTAAAGTCTAAAAATCATGCTAGCTTTTTCCTTTTGCATTAAAAATTATAACAATACAAAATATTTTGATACGGAACTTGAAAAAATTTATTCGCACTTCATATTTACACCAACTCAATAAATACATGACATATAATTCACATATTATCATTACAAAAACATAAATAATTATTAATGCACATATTCTTACTTCAATTTGTTATTTACCCATAATAAATTATTATAATTTTTATAAACATCAAGTGGGCAAAAAATTTTATCTTGTACAATTGTTATTTATCCAATCGTATATCCAAAGAAAAGAACCTTATCCGAAGAGATCATGAAGTAGAATCCAAATCCATGATAAGTACTTAAATTAAGTTACTTAATGATAATAATCTTTATTATGTTACTGATGTCAATCATCTACTTTTATTTACCCCTGTTACAAATCCTATGGCACCCACCTTTTTCTACTGAATAATAAAATTGTTCAATCTTTTTCAAAAATTCTTTGAGATAAGGTGGGTCCACAAAGTTATAAGCCAAAAAGATATACTCTAACAAAGATGATAACTTTTGATGAATTATAATTCTTGCACCTAAGTGATGTCAAGTAGAGTTGTGATCTTTTCTGTAAAACTTAATTTAAAATGTATTATCTACTTATCGAGCCAAGAATTTATCGAAAACAATTATTTTATCTTCACAAAAAAGAAATAAGATCTGCATCACACTAACCTCACCAAAACTCTATTTTGTAGAATTATACTGAATTTATTATTGTTGTTATTGTATCTATGTATCCATCTCCTTCCCTTTTAAATCAACATTTATTTGAACATAGAAGTTTAACTTTATCCACTGACAATGACACTATTAGATGTAACTTAAAATTTATTATTATTTGATGTTTAAATCATATAATGTATACATCATATGCCTTCACTATTGCGCTTACCATTAAATTATAATTAATACATATTCTTACATACTGCACGCCGCAACATTATATATATATATATATATATATATATATATATATATATATATATATATATATATATATATATATATATATATATATATATATATATATATATATTTTTTTGGAAAATTTTTAGGAAAATTTGTAACCGCTTAGTGTGCACTAGGTTACCTTCTCACTAGCAATAGTACAACAAACTTTAACTGATGAAGCTGCTCATGAATCAATTTTAGGTGTCCTATGTGGAAACCGAAATTATAACCTACAAAATAAGCCAGCTTAGCAGATAACTCAAATATTACCATGTATAAAAGTACTTTAAAGTATTTATAATAATATAATAAAGTTAATCTTTGAATATAATATGTTTATAATGATAGGCCGAAAAAAGGGCCGACCCAGTTCAATACTCACTTCGTGGGTGTCTGGGGAAGGGAATACTCTAGGCAGTCTTCCCCTGCTTTGCAGAGAGGCTAATTCGAACCCGCGACCTGACACACCACGGAAGCAAGCTTATCGCTGAGCCAAGTCGGCCCTTCATGTTTATAATGATAGAGTGACAAATAATATGACACCATGATAACAAATATGAAAATGGAAAAGGCACAAACAACACAGTACTAGGAATAACGACATGACATCACTTTTTGATCACACAAAATAAATTTAAAAAAAATGTTGTTTCTTATCTTCATACTAGTAATCTAAGTCATATAAATGACTCATCAAAATGCCACATTTCCAAACAAAATATGGCCAGGTGGCACATACACACATAGTTCCCCTATTCTTGCCACCTTCTTTGGCTCCTTTCTGCCCCCTTTTACTCTCAGTGTTCCCATCAAATTCTCATCTTTGTATTTATCCTCTCTTAAAATCATATGAATTTTGCTCTATCTTATTTTTGGAGTACTTAAATTTTGCTCTTTGAGGTATGAAAATTTATTTGAAAATACACACAGAAAATTTGCTAATGTAACTGTTTGAGTGTGTATTTTTTGTTTCCCTTTGCATGCATTTATATATTTTTCTCGTTCATTTTTTATATTATGATGTTTCTTTAAGTTTCCTTTTTCCCCTTTATTTATTTTGCTTTCAAGTTTACGACTTTTGCATGTATTTTGTGTTCTTGAGTAGTAGAAACAAATAGGCTACCTTGAGTATAGTAGAACAAATAGGGTACGGATTCGAGCTATGAAAATAATTGATAAATAGTTGAAGCAATTATTAATATTTGTATTAGGATAGGCTAATTATATCACACCCGGGCTCCGGTTTTTTCCCGGATATCAAATGAATGCGGATACTTTGTACATCAACCCTTTTAATAGTAGAAACAGGAAAAATCTATTTTGTGGAATTTTAAGGTTGTTTTCTTGTTATCTGCATAGTGTATTTGTTAGGAGAAGTGTCACTGAGAAAATTCAAAAAATCTTGCAAACTTGTGCAAATGATTGAGGATAAGAAAGGAATATTATTTTTACATATTCTTGTAATATAGTGTTAATTAATATAAGGGGATTGATTACTGTTGTACTCTTCTTTTTATATATGGTTAATAAAATGCATTAGTTTTGGTTGTGTTTTTTTAATCTCCTTGAGTTGATCAGTATTAAAATGTATTTGAGATATTTCATAATAATTATGTTCCTTCTAATTTAGAATTTTAGAATCAATATTAATGGTAGAAATATTTATTTTCATTTTAGTTTAGAAATATTTTATAAGAAATTTTATTTCTTCCTATGTTTAGGATCTACATTAATGATATATCTTAGTTATTTTGTTCCCTTTAGTTACCTATAAATATTGATATACTCTTCTCGTTTGAGTTATTCTTCATTTTCTCTTTTGTTTTCTCCCTGAATTCTCTGATAACTTCTGTGACACTTTTCATTTTTTATTATTTTTTTGGCATACCAATTTATATTGGTAGTTGTGTTTTCTCAATAGCATTCCTCAAAAAGTATCAATATGTTGGAATTTTGATGTTTTATGTCCATGTTTTCCAGGAATTTTCTTGAATGCTTATGCAAAATTGCTACCAGACATATTGGATTACTCTTTGCTTAACCAAGTCATAGTTACAAGCGGATCCAAAATTTGAACTTTACAAGTTCAAAATCTGAGATTTTTATGAACCTATTATATTTTTGAAGTTATTGGTTCATACTTACAACTTGTAGTGAATTCTTACGCTTAAATTTATATACCTCGTTGAAAATACTGGGTCTATGAGTCTGGTGCTATAAGGCTGCATCCGCCTCTGGTCATAGCACCATCTTTAGGCAAAATTTAATGATAGTGTCTCTTCTGAAGGAAATTCCTTGATTATGGGGAGTGTTTGTTCATGTAAAGGAGACCATTATGCCGATGAGAACATAACTAGAAGAGGTTTCTCTAGTAGATACTTCAAATTTGGGAGCTCAAAATGGGTAGAGTCTTCCCTTTTTGTTCCTGCTGGATGTTGTCAATTTCGACGAAGCAGCTGTCCGTCCCTCATGGAATTATGCATTCATAAAATATGTGAGGTGATTTATTCGTTCTCTCTGTTACTTCTTCCTTTGAGGGATTTTATGGTTAAGTACTTGTGTTGATGAAATCTTGTGTTGTTTGTCTTAACAGGACATTGACAAATATCATTCGTTTTCAATGCTCCCGAGTGACATAAGCCAGTTGATTTTTAACCATCTGGTGGATTCTTGTAGTCTTTCGGATAACTGTATTGAGGCTTTCAGAGATTGTGCTCTGCATGTAAAGTCCCGGCTTGTACTGAAAGCTTGAAATGTTAAATTGTTGCTTTAGTCTAGGATCGTTTAATGCTTATTTTCGTTCCATGGTTTTCTTTTCGTTGACAGGATATGTGCATGGGAGAATGTCCACGAGTAAAAGATAATTGGATGGATGTCATCTCTTCACAAGGATCTTCATTACTTTCTGCATATATCTCTAGTACTGAGGTTACAGATATTGGATTAAGCCGCCTACGGAATTGCTCAAACCTCCAAGCTTTAGGTTTGGATTGCTGTGACAAAATTTCTGACCGTGGCATAGCGCACATCACTGGTATTTATTGCTACTCTCTCTGATGATATATCACATACTAATCTATATTGTTCTTTGCTATTCGACATATAAGGATTGTCTTTTGTGAAGGGAATAGAATTGTTTTTATTCCTTCTGTATCTAGTATTGTTGTGTTTGTGTCTGTTATAGCTTTGCTGATCTCAGAATCAATATGGAAGGATTTGTAATTGAAATCGCTATTTGCTTTCTAGTGTTATTTGTCGTCAACATGGGGTAGTTACTTGTTAACTGCTGCTTCTATCAATCAATCTCTCTATCCTCCCCACTCCGTCTACTAGAATTTCTGGTGATGACAATCCATTTTAATTTTGCTTTCAGGTTTTTCAAATTTGAAGTATTTGGGTTTTAGGAAATGCTTTGCGCTTACTGCTGAAGCAATGAAAAATCTGTCCGGCTTAGTGAAACTGGTCAAGTTGGATTTTGAGCGATGTCCTCTAATCCATGGAGGTTTTGTTCATCTTGAAGGTCGGTCGTTTTCCATTATTCTTTATAGCATTGTATCACCTTCTAAGCTTTGGCCATTGTTATCTTTCCAGATCTTAGATAAGAATGCATAGCATATGGTCTTTTTTATTTGGTTGTGTGCCGCCATTTATGCATCTAGCTCCAACCAGTTGATGTACTTGTATAATCGAGCTTGTGATGCGAAGGTCCTATCTGCAACACAGAAATTCTTGGATGGAATGAGAGGGTTATACTTGTATCATAAGGATACAGTAAAATGTTCCATTTTCTTCTAAAGACTAGAATTAGCAGTGGTTTAAAGGACAAAAAGAGAGGTCGGATGAGAATGGAAGAATGGGATAGGAGAATAATGACCTTCAGCTAATTAGAATTGCAAGTTTAGCAAGAACGCAAGCAACGTTACTGTTTCTCGTCAAACTTCGCGACACATATTTACTACCCTCTCTTTTTTAGTAATTAAACGTTTCTTGCATCATGCTTTCTCATGGTCTTCTTTTCTTGTTCTTCTTAAATCGACTTCAATTTCACACCTGGATGATATAGTAGTTTGAAGCAGAAATGCAGTTATCATTTCAATCTTACTATAAAAAAACATGGATAATTTGATAGAGCAGCTAAAACACGTATCCCATGTTTTATATCACAAAATCTACCTTTCTTTAAAAAATATTTCATGCACGCTGAGAAGTAACCTTTGAGTGTAGCCAGAATAATTGTGTGCTAGAGTAAACAGTTTAAAACTGGAGGTAGCCTATACTGGTATTTTCTTTGTTCGAAGGAGGAGTTGGTGGAAAAGAGGATCTGTCACTGGTCATATAAGAGGGCTACTGAACTTTTTTAGGAGACATTATTTACGAATTAATTATGTACATGTTTTCTTTGACTATGTATGCTTTCAATTGGTCTTCATGTCAAGATAGCTGCGTCTTTTAACTCTCAGGTTTAAAAAATCTTGAATCTCTCAGTATAAGAGGATGCAAATGTATCATAGATTCAGACTTGAAGTCTCTTGCAGGTATTCTTGATGATTGTGCTATAGAATCGTCATACATTTTACCGAGTTTGTTTCGTAGAGTTGCTACTTAACTCCTTGCCTATTTTCACACAATGTACTTCAGGGCTTGTGAGTTTGAAGGAACTTCAGATTTCATGTGACAACATAACAAATGTTGGAGTGTCTTATTTGAGAGGTATCACTTACATTTGTGTTGTTATAAGCTTCTGTAATGTCCTATGATGGTGGTATTAATTGGTCATATAAGAACTGTCTCGGTGCTCGGTTTAGGTGTTCTCGCCTTACTTTTTAAAGCTCCCATCTTTTGGATTCTCTTGTCCAGAAAACACATGATTCTTTTCTATATTATCCATGAAAACCACAGCCTCAATTTTACTTCACATTTGTATTACACAATTTGATTTTTTAAAATTGATGTACTAATTTTATTCAAATTTGGCCATATCCCTTTGCATGTTTCTCGAAGTAGATCTGTCTCTTTTCTTTTTTAAGGTTGGGGAAGAGGGGATCGTTTAGTGTTATAAACATAAATGGCAACCTTAAGGAGATATCGGCACCTCGATATAGCACGTTTATTCCTCATCACCACATAATTGGTTTGGATAAATTGTAGATTGGCATTGTGCCATTATAGTGGTCTTTTAGGTAATGAATACCGGAACTGTGAAAGGAGTCTGGATTTGCAATCCCTTTCATGGATTTTCCACCTAGTTCTTTGGCTGCTTTTTGTGAAGTCTTCTTTTTTCCCCTATGATTAAGATCTAATCTGGTTTTGACAATATTACTTTCCTACTGGTTTTACAGATTTGGACAAACTCGTCGTGCTAAATTTGGAAGGGTCTGATGTTACTGCTCTATGTTTGGATTACCTCACAGGTCCGTTTTCATTGTCCTTGTTCCCGTGTTCACTTATTAAGCCTAGTTTAGTGGTGAAGTAAATAGGTAGGATAATGAATTAAGCGGATTGGAAATTTTCTCAGAAAACTTATTGGAGACCGGATAGTGGAAAAACAAGCTTGAATGAGCAAAACATATACTAGCATTATCTTCTATTAAGACAGATACGAGAGTCATAATTACATTAAGATGCTTCGTAGAGATGGAAGAGAGAAAAGAAGGGGATTAGCCTAGTGCTTATATATGATTTAAAAGCTGTTTGTTAAAATGTATGATCCGGATCTGCAGCTGTATTCCTTATTATTGGAGAACATTGTGAAAGTCTTTGGTTGGGACAAAACAGAACATGACCAGAATATTTAATGTGTGCCTATAATCGACTCCCAAACAGGTAGTTATTTTACTTTGTCCAAGAGATTGCTACAGTTATTGGTGACTCAGTACGACACTCAGCTGAAACTAAGCTCTTGGATATCATCGGCAGAACAATTAGAGAAAATTGTTGATATCCAATAAAAAAGTGGAGAGCTTAGTCTATTAGGACACAGAGTAATTTGATGACCCTAGGTATCTGTAGACATATAGGCATGGAACAGCACTTTTCTGCCAAAGGTGGAAAATCTCAGAAAAGATGGACTAAAAAAAGGCAATTGGGTATACTACCCTCCCGCTATGCGAAGGTTTCGAGAAAAGGCCGGACCATAAGGGTTTATTTTTTCCAGCCGTACCCTGGATTTCTATAAGAGATTGTTTCCCAGCTCAAACTCGTAACCTCCTGGTCACATGCCAATAACTCTATGAGAAATGATGACTTTGTATGTTTAACGTCCAATCGAACTTCAAATCAAAGAATTCCCCAGACAATGATTTATAGGATAACATTTTTTATCTGTCCATTTAGACCTTTTATTTTAGGTTTTGCTCAAATCCCTTAGTCCAATTTTTTTTTAAGTACCAATTCCCTGTGATGAACGACGGTTATATTTGGTTGTAAGATTGTTTAATTCAAGAGAATTTTCCTGTATGTAGATTGGTCATTGATGCATCCATAGAAGTTTCTGTCATACCATTAAGTATGGTCTATATATACTTTGTCAGGATGATAATTATAGCATTCATTTTTGGAATCTTTTCCTTCATGTTATTTTGGTTTCTGATAGTTCCTTGTATCATAATGCAGCTCTCACTTCACTGCAATCGCTAAATCTCAATAGATGCCATCTAACAGATGTTGGATGCGAGAAGTTTTCCGGTGAGTGGAAGAAATTTGTTATTTGCCATATAGAACTAATGAAATCAAAATCATTCCATATCCTTTAGCCAATTGTTTTACATCTGCAGCGCTCAGTAATTTGAAAGAGTTGAATATGGGATTTAACAACATCACAGATTCATGTTTGGAACATTTAAAAGGTCAGTAATCTCTTCTTTGGTTCCCTTCTTTTGACAGTACGTGGCACTTCAGCTTTTGCTCTCTGATTGTTTTAGTCTCTCCCTCTTTGCTTTCATGCTCTAGTGTACATTAAACTCTGAAAGCTTTCAATTTACTGCATAAGTTTTCTCACCAAGAGTCCTTTTTTTCCTTTGAAATATAAAGCACCACCTTCTTGACAGTCAGCAAAATGGAAAAGATAGTCGCTAATATGCTTCGGCTAAGCTAGATGTTGGTATGCAAACAGTTTTGCTTACCATTTAGTGAATATCTATCTCGCGGAAAGTTTTGCTGTTATTAACCCGATCATGTTGAGTGTTGACACTTCCGTATATAGGAATAATATGACCGGATCTCTACTTAATGTTCTCATGCTGGAATTTTATTGTTTTCGGCTTAAACGAGCTGCTGGTATATTTAGTGTGTATATTTGCCTCATGGAATGCTTGCATTGTTTGGAGTTTAGAGATGCTTTCAAAATAGGGAGAATTGATGTTCTTTTACCTGACCCCTTGGAGTGAAAATTTTGAGATTTTGGTTTAGGTGGTTTGGTTACTTCTATCCGTTTAATCTTTCTAGAATAATTTCTGGTTACTTATTTCATTCAGTGTTTACCTACATTACAGGGCTGTCAAAATTGGAAGGCCTTTACTTGGATTCTTGTAGGATTAGCAAAGACGGTCTCGCTCATTTAGCTGGTATATGTAACCATAGTTTATTTCCCCTCCGGTCTTGTCTTTGCAGCAATATGTTGTAGTGCCGCCCATTTCCTTTTCTGTTATGTTCCTCGACCCGGAGAGAAGAGAATTCTCTTTATCTTTGTTAGTTTCATTGTGTAAATTGAAGTATATAACTCTAATCCCATATGTATTAGGAGTAGGACATGTAGTGTGTATATATAGGGCTTAGTATATGATTGTCTTAATTAATCAATAATATTTTCTCCCGTGCATTCTCACATGGTATCAGAGCTATGGAGGAAGATGAATTGGAGATAGGAACAGGTAGCACCTCAGAAATATCTAAGTGATTAACTGGACCTTGAAGTATGATTGGGTTTCAAAGAAAGTAACATCAACAGACATAAGAAATCGATGAAGGTCAGGAGAATAACATCGATATCCCTTTTGCGTTCTCGAGTAACCCAGAAATATGCACTTAAGAACACGAGGAGTTAACTTATTTTTTCCTGGAGTAAGGTCATGAACAAAACACGTACTCCCAAAAACACGAGGTGGAAGAGAGAGCAAAGGTAAGTGGGGAAATAGGACAGAGAATGGAACTTGATTTTGGATAGTTGAAGATGGCATATGATTAATAAGATAAAAAGATATAAGAACTCCATCCGCCAAAAACGCAGCGGAACATGAGATTGTATGAGTAGGGTACGAGCAGTTTCAATAAGATTTTATTGGGAATTGTATGGAGAAGATATTTGATGAATAATCCCAACTGCTGAAATGGGGAAGGCAAATACTCTAGGGCATTAACACTACGGAATGTGCGGATAGAAACCCCAAATTGATATTGAATTTCAGCATGGAAGGTCCGGAAAATAGAAAACAACTCAGATCGATTTTTCATCAAGAATATCCAAGTGCACCTGGAATAGTTATTAATGAAACTGACAAAGTAGCGAAATCCTAAGGTAGAGCTAGCCCGACTAGGATCCCAAACATTTGAATGAATTAAAGTAAAAGGTCTCTCTGCGATTGTCAAGATGCCGCTCACAGTGACTAGACGTGACATTTCCTTTTTTGTGAGTGTTGTGAGTTAGTTTATGGATTCTCCTTGTGAGTTGTCCGAATTATTTGGTATATAAAATTAGCTCAAGACAAAGGCTTATTGTTTGAAGATTGATGCCATAAGCAGATAGTTGGATACTCAGATGCGGATTGAACTTCTAATAGACGTTCTACGTCTGGATATTGTGTCTTAGTAGGAGGAAATTTGGTGTCTTGGAAGATCAAGAAACAGAATGTGGTTGTTCGGTCTTAGTGCAGAAGCAGAATATCAAGCAATGGCTATGGCAACATGTGTTCTAATTTGGATCAAACAGTTGCTCAAGGAGCTGAAATTTGGTGAGATTAGTGACTTGTGTGTGATAATCAAGCTGCTCTTCATATTGCGTCAAATCCAGTGCTCCATGAGACAAATCCAGTGTTCCAGTGTTCCATGAGAGAACAAAGCACATCGAGATTGACGGTCACTTTGTTAGAGAAAAGATACTCTCAGGAGATATTGCTACAAAATCTGTAAAGTCAAATGATCAGCTTGTTGATATTTTCATCAAGTCCCTCACTGATCCTCGTATTAGTTATATATGTAACAAGCTCGGTACATATGATTCATATGCACCAGCTTGAGGGGAGTGTTAGTTTTATTGTGTAAATAGAAGTATATAACTCTAATCGCATATGTATTACAAGTAAGACATGTGTTGTGTATATATAGGGCTTAGTGTATCATTGTCTTAATTAATCAATAATATTTTCTCCCATGCATTCTCCCAATCTTACAGGTGTAAGCCTCTGTCTTTTTCAGGACTAGTAAACTTGAAAGCTTTGGAGCTGTCTGATACTGAAGTTGGAAGCAATGGAATTCTTCAACTCTCTGGTCGGACTGTTTATCTCTACTTTGAAACAACTTTTCTACTATATTATAGAGCTTTTGGCACCACATTAGCTAATGGCTTTTGATATACACCACTTCACCTTTTTGACTTGAAAAACAATGCAGCCTTTAATTTGAATATTACTACAAATTATGATGCACTGATTTGATGATTCATATGTTTTAGGATTGACAAAGTTGGAAGATCTCAATCTCTCATTCACATCAGTAACTGACAACAGTTTGAAAATGTTATCTGGATTGACATCCCTTAGGTCCCTTAACCTTGATACTCGTCAGATTACTGACTCGGGCCTTGCAGTTCTCACTGGTAAGCCTTGAAATTTCTAGTTGCTTTATCTGAACTGTGGTTTCCAGAAATCTACTCACGCTGATATTATCTTAAGGTGTTTGGTCCATCATCATTAATATATCTCACCTTATCGAAGTATCAATCGTTCTATACTGTATAGAAGCAATTCGCGTCATTCTTTTCAGGTGTGGGCTATAAGCTTTAACGTGTAACTTCTTCTGTTTTATCGAAGCAGGTATAACTGGATTGACTCACCTCGATCTTTTTGGTGCCCAGATCACAGATTCGGGGACAAAGTATCTGTCATGTAAGTTGTGAATTCTTCTTTTGGTTGATCTGATGAAAAGTGATTCAGCTTTTAATTGCTTCTTGGTTTTACTTACTATTTATAACATGAGCATGCCCATTATTAACCCTGTGAAGCAAAACAATCTTGATAGTTCTACTACATTTGTATTTGGGCGCATGGTGTTTGCGAATCTTCTTTCATTTCCATATTCTCAAGTGTGTGCATGTGTCATCAGATTTCAAGAATCTCCAATCTCTTGACGTTTGTGGTGGTCGGTTGACGGATGCTGGCGTCAAGAACATAAAGGATCTGTCTTCTCTGATGTTTCTGAGCTTGTCACAAAACCTGAAGCTAACAAATACTACCTTGGAATATCTATCAGGTACTTATTGTGAATATCTATTTCGTTCGGTCCATGAACACTTCCAGCAGTTTAAATTTTCGCCAAAACTGCTGCTATGGATTATTTATTTGGAGCTAATATGTTAAACTTTCTCGACATACTGTTGTACCATGATAGCACAATGGTGAACGCTTTCCATAAAAATTAGATTAATAGTGAACTTGGCAGTGGCCCCTGCCCCTGCATGTGCCTCTCTATTGGATGGCTTTAGAAAGGAATAGAGTACAGCTAGGTGGGATTGATTTCTTAAAACTCTATTACTACCCTGTTTTTACTTGTGTTTTGGTTGTTTTACTTATTTGCCGCTGTTACTGCTTCCTAGACTACACTACTGCATTTTTTCTCTATATTGTTGTGATTTCATGCTTGCATGGAGCCGGGGTTTATAGGAAACAACCTCCCTACATGCACAAGGCAGTACCCTCCATAGATTCCACTTGTAGGATTACATCGCGTTTGTTGTTGTTGGTCGCGTATGGATTGGTTTTTGTGCATTTCGACTAGTCCACCTCGTATATACATGTATTAGGTAACTCAATCGGCAAACACTGAGCTAGAGGAAGAGGCGACATGGTGTTTTTCTTCGTCTGTTCGTTTTGAACCATAGTTTTTCATGGTTTTTCCTACTTCATTGGCTAACATCTCGTATGGAAATGCAGAGCTGACATCGTTGGTCTCTTTAAACGTCTCAAACTCGAGTATCACGAATGATGGTTTGCAGTACCTGAAGCCTCTTAAGAATTTACGCTCTCTGTACCTGGAATTTTGTGGTGTGACCGCATGTGAAATCAAGAAGCTTCAAGCCAAAACCCTTCGGAATCTAGCACGATACCGCCCTGATCAGTAATGGTTATCACAGATATAGATGGACTACCGCTTTGGTGTGTAAATAAACAAAATAACATGTAGTAGTAGTAATTATTCCTATAGGCTATATATTGGTAGGGGAAAAATACTTGTTTTTGCTGTGTTGACAATGACTTCTATTCTCATCAATCTTATAGTTGACACAGCAGAAGTTGGAATGTTGTATCTGGAGCTGCTTGTTCTCAATTTGTGTACATATGTAAGAGAAATGAAAACAAGAGATTGTTACACCATCTTTCTCAAATTTCACTAGTGGGATTTCGTTGGGTCGTCGTGGTTGTTATACAGCTTTTTCGTCCTCTAGTGTGTAAAGTTGGTGTCTAAGTTTGGTATTATATACAGTATACTAGAAAATCTGAGGACGTGCAACAATTTCTTGGTGCTGAATTACATTTATCATTGGTATATGTTCCTTTGTCTTCTATCTGAGACGAGCTTGCTACTCTTGGAGTGACTCAACAATATACTTCCAGAAAAGGCTTTTAACCGGAAATAAGGTAAAAGAATACCTCTGATCTTGGTACATATTCATATTTGGAGCTAACAATCTGGTGTATCGAATAAAATAGAGAAGTTGCTTCAACAGAAGTGCAAACTCACGAGGACAAGTATAGAAGATACAACAACCAGTCAGCAGTTTCTCAATAAGCAAATGAGTTAGAAATTAATTTGCTGCACAAGTTGATAAACTATTTGCAGCAAAAGTCGGTGCTCCTGAGACTGCGTTTCATTTGTAGAGATATAGCTTAATAGAGTCTTAAGTCCGTCAGAGGAACACGCTTAGCACTACATTGTGGGTAGAGTTTTGGAGCATGTCACGATCCAAATTCGGTCGTGATGGCGCCCAACACTAAAGCTAGGTCAGTGAGATCAACAATTGTTTTTCACTGATAAATATTAGTTCCAAATGGATAACTCAAGAAGAATATATGAGTCAAAAGAAACTCCAATAATAATAATATAAATAAACTGAGAAGTGCGAAAACGAACTAACACGCCGAAAGATTTGGAGTCACACGTCTAGAGCCTCTAAACAAAACCGAATAGTAATAGAGAGTACTGAATGAAATACTCAAATCTGAAATATATAATATTAACTGAATGGGATGAGAAGTTAGGTTCTGCGAACGTCGACAACTACCTCAGCAACTCGAAATAACTCTGTAGAAGCTGGAGTGCTTGTCTATCTCTCCTATGTACCTGAATCTGCACACAAAGGTGCAGGGAGTAGGGGTGAGTACTAAGTACTCGGTGAGTAATAAATATATATTAATAGCTGAAAGAAAGAAATCTACAGAATACCACAGAGTAAAGCTAAACTACAGTCTGATTCCTCCTACGAACTAGCAACAACAGTACCTGACAATTATCACAGATAATTCAACAAATAAAGATGCAATGCAATGCACATGACCGTTAGGACGTGTAGCCCGATCCATTTAACGTCGACGGCGTTCACTGGGGTGTGTACAGACTCCGGAGGGGCTTCTACAACCCAAACGCAATAATACTCCGGCGTGCAGCCCGATCCTCATATCATCTGCTGCGGCGTGCAGCCCAATCCATCCTCAATCCACAACATGCATATAAGTCACACAACAGTTCAAATTATTTACTTCCAGGTTCCAGTTCATTAATTTTTCCAAGAACATGTGACTTAGCATTTCAACATGGTGATTTCAAACATCAGTGATTAAGCAAGTAGAGCTATACCAAAAAATAACTATCCTAGGGGATACTACATGTCGGCACAAGGCCCCAAACATGGCTTACAGCCCACAAATATATCAAACACAGTGTGTGTTTCAACCACCTATATCATGTTATTCATATTCGGGATGGACTAAGTCTCAATCCCTAGTCACAATTAATCTAGCACCTGCCGCGGGGTGCGAGCCACGCCCTACTAGCGTCACAATGTGCTCAGCCGGGGTTTCGGGCTACCATATACACTAACTACTCACCTCTAGCCGGCCGTGGACTCGTCCGCGATGCAGTTTCCTTTCCAATTTGCCGCATCGTACGTCGAATCTAGTCAAACCACAACAATTATATCAAATACGGGTCAAGAAACATAACCCAATTTAATTTACACGAAATACGCAATAAGTTGGTAAAACCCGGACCCCGGGCCCGCTTCTCGAAAAATTCCGAAATTCATACCAACGGATTCCTCGTCTCGCCACGAGTCCGTGCATATAAAATTTATCGAAATCGGAGTTTGAATGGTCTTTCAAAAGTCAAAATTTCATTTTCATAACCTAGACCCTAATTCTTCACAATTTCTACCCAAATTCATGAGTTTTGATGTTAATTCTACCATATGTTTTTGAGTCAAGAAACTTACCTTCGATGTAACCCCGTTGACTTCTCTCTTCACATCTCCCAAAACCCTCTCTAAACAAAGTGAAATTAGTGAAAATATGATTAGGGTCGCGTCTGAAATTAATTAAATCTGTTTCTGCTCAAACGTCGCCTTCTATGCGATCGCAATGACTCTATGCGATCGCATAGAGTTAAATTTTTCAGCCATTTTTCCCTTCTATGCGATCGCAACACATCTACGCGATCGGATAGAACAATCTCCCAGGGCCACAAGTTCTTCTCCGCGATCGCAACACTGGGTATGCGATCGCACTGTGCAGTCTGCTAGACCTATGCGATCGCACCCTCTGTTACGCGATCGCATAGTGCATTTTCTCACCCCCTTCAGGCTCTTCTATGCGATCGCAGTGACTCTATGCGATCGCATAGAGCAATCAGTGACTGCAATTTTTCTGCTGCAATTTCATGTTCAAAGTTTGCCCATTGGCCATCCGAAATGATCCCGAGACCCCCAGGACCTCAACCAAAGCCACCAATACATCCCATTACCTCATTCAAACTTGCTCGTAACATAAAAACACCATCGTAAACATCAAAATCGCCATTTTCACACGGATTCAAGCCTAAGTTTCTTTAAAACTTCCGAAACTAACATTCGATCTAAAACCCGACCTAAACACCTCCGAATGACCTGAAATTTTGCACGCATATCCAAAATCACCTAACGGAGCTACTGCAACTGTCGAAATTACATTCTGAGTCCCGAATCAAAATCTCACACCGTTCAGATTTCGCCAAAATTTCACCTTAGCCAATTCAAGCCTAAAACTACACTTGACCCCCGAATTCGATTCAGATTGCTCTCCTAAATCATAAATGATCCCCCGAAATTAGTCGAATCATCATAATTCAATTCCGAGCTATCTAACTCATCGGTCAACATTCGGTTGACTTTTCCGAACTATCCTTTTCATAAAGAGGTTTATGGCCTCATTTTTATCTAAATTCCTTCCGATTTGCTTCTAATTTTTCGAACACATGTAAATTAGTATATTGAGGTGTTAAATGAAGAAAACGGGACGATAACTTCTGTAACGACGAGTTGGGTTGTTACAGAGCAGTGGCCTGCTTTGTAAGTACCGTGGCTTCTAAATGCCTCCTGAACAAATCCTGAGCTTGTGAATACGAGCAAAAATACGCAAAACTTTTGGACGATGATTCCCATAATAACCGATATCTCTTGGTCTAGCTGTGACGCTTACCATCAGTGTTTTAAATGGCGTTTTCGGGGGAGGAGCACCAAAAACGTCCCGAAGCAATGTGTGGGGCAAAAGCCTCAAGAGGCGTATGCCTGGGCAATCGGGGCATACGCCTGGGCGTTTGAAACACGTTTTTGTAGTGAGGTGTAAGCCCCAACTTTTTCAAATTAAAATAAAATCCGTTGAATAAATCCTTCATATAATATCAATTCTCAAAAGTTAGATTGTAATTACTCAAACATTTTAAAAAGGAACTGATTAAAGCCCTAATTTATGGAAGAAAATAGTTACTGTGTTTTTGTTTTCTTTCATAAAAACATTTTTCCTCCATATATACTAATGTAACGGTAAAGTGTAAAACAATATTGTAAGTTCGTTATCAGCCTAGTTGATCCCCCAAATTCGATATGCAATTCTGGATTCCTCAAAAGTTCTACCAAGTGCTAATGTAAGTTGAGAATATCTGCTGCTTACATTTAAGGCATAATATTTCATCTATTTTAATTAACGTACTTGGAAGATGCAGGATTCCAGGCTAAAAGCACGTAAAGCACCAGTCATGAAGAAAATAAGACAAAATAAAGAGTTGGTTCGTTAGGACAATCAATAGCATTCAAGGACATCAATGTCTCTTTACAACCAACTTCATCTGCAAAAATGAAGGTATCATTCATGGTGCCATGAATGTCCGAAAACATGGATCAGGAATCAGTATCTGAATCAGATTCTGTCTCGGACTCCTGTTGAAATGGATTTAATCTGTTAGTATTGGCTTCTAATGGAGGGAGTCCATCATCATCCCTTGAGTCTTCATTCTCATCTATCTGGGTATTATGTGATTGTGTATCCTGTTTTGAACTCTCTACTGCTGTAGATTTGAAGATCTCTGGCCTGCACAGAGAGTACTCAGATCATAAGAAATTTTCTGAACTGAAACAATTCAGGTGGAGGGGATGTGATATCCGGTGACAGCCTCCCATCGACCAATCAGACAGCATATGTAGAGGATTGGAGCAAGAGGCCAGAGGGGGTTTATCTTCTGGTTGGAAAGGCGTCGGGCGGATATGATGAAACAGTTTCTATTAGGGGCGGCGTCCACAAATATTTAGCAGTTATTTTGCATATATTACCTGGGGAGTATACAGACTCAAATATAAATGTCCAACCATGCGAAATGCCCAGTAAAACACACACTCAGCAGCGTAGTAACTGAGAGGCTTAATCTTGTAAGCTCATTAACATATATTGTAAATTGTAACAGAACATCAAGAGATTAACTAGAAAAAGGTCAAAATCTACTAGTAGGGTGGACGTAAAAGAAGAAAAATTCGAGATGGAGAAGACCTCTAAACAGCCTAGAACAACAACATCCTAGTATGATACCACTTAATGGGGGTCTGGGGAGGATGGGGAGGATAGTGTGTACGCAGACCTTACCCTTAGAAAGGTTATTTTCAAATAGACCCTCGGCATCCGTCCAACCTTGCTCTTGGGGAGACTCACACAGTAAGTCAATTGTCATGGAAGAAAGAAACAAGAATACTCCTTCAATCATAATAAGGAGATTATCTTCATGTTTCCAGACATCAGAGATACTTTATCCATTTCCATGAGCTACAAATTCACAAGCTAGAGGTACTTTATCCATTTCCATGGAAATTTACATCGATAGGCTCATCGAGCAGAAAGACACTCTTTTCATTTCCCAGTCAAGAACAGATTTATAAGGAATAATCTATTCCCTCTTTCATTAAACTAAAAAGGGGCAAAAAAATAGGTGCTTGAATTATCGAGTCTCACCATTCAGGTGACTTTTGAAGCACACGGACTTGTTCGTAATAGAGTACCTGCGTAACAACACATCCCACTTTTCTACCTGACTCAACAGCTTCCTCTCTTCCTCTCTCATCAACCACAACAAAATTGCCTATTCATTGGAGTAAAAAAGATACAAAACGCAGAGGAAAACACTCACATTATTCGTTCAGTGACAAAATAAAGCCATGAATCAACAACCATAATAAATCCCAAAACAAAACAAAAATTAGGATAGGAAATACCAAAGCAAACCTCTTTTAATCCACATGCTTTTCTGGAATTTAGCTGGAAATATTGCTATTGATGTTTCACCTTTCGCATCCATCACCTTCAAAATTAAAAAAGAAAAACTAAAATTCGTTATCAATTCATACAAACACCAAAACTACTACGCAAAAAACAAAAAAAAAGGAAGAAATTAGTAGGATTTTTCATACTTGAATAAGGTTGGAACCTCGAAGATCCACAACCTGCATAATACATTGGCCCTGTTGAAGAGTGAAAAATTCTTCTTCAACAGCCCTCTTCAAATTCTTCCTCCCCCCTCTCATTTCTTCTCCGATTGAAACACGCGCAAAACCCTAACCCTAGGTCCGTTTGTTTATTTTACCGGGAAAATGTATCAAATATGACCCGTTAACGCTGACTCTCTTGCTTTTAGTTCTTTTAAGTTTGTAAAAAGTGAATATTTTTTGTCATCCATCACTTTATTTAACGAACGTATTTAATAGAACTGTGAAAAATATTAAGAATTTCTTGTCAAATTCCAAAAATAATATTTTATGAGTTGCAAAGGCATCACAATAAAACATGGCCTAAAATTATATTTTAATAAGAAACCTTAATTTTTTTTGTTTGGCTATCTTATAAAATATAGTATTAATATTATATTAATTTCTTTTTTCTTTCTTTCTTTTTGTCTATAGAGAAATTATCTTATAAAATATAATATTAATATTAAATTAATAAAAAAACTCAAGTTAATAAGATGTTAGTCATGTATTTATAGTTGCGACCATACTCAAAAAGAGAAGGGCTCATCAATAGATCTCCATCAATAGATCTCAATAGATATAATCCTCTGAGTCTTATTGTGAAACACTAAAAATTGCATCAACCATCAAGTATAAAAAAAAATAGACCAAAGATAAAACTTACATCTATAAGAATTGCATCAAACATAAAAAAAAATAATTAAAAAAATAGTATAATAATAATAATAATAATAATAATAGAAAAAGACCAAATTAGTAAAAATGACACCTTAAAATGCGAGTTTTCTTTACATCGAATAACTAAATACTTAAATGTTTGTTAAATATTTAATAAATATTAAAAGTTCTCACTTTTGAAAATTTTAAAGGACCTAAATTCGTGGTAACATTCGAGTTGCAAAATTCAATTTCAAATTTTCAAGACTTCAAAATCATCAAGCGTTCAATTTATTGCGAAATTCAGTGCATTTCCTTCAACTCTTTCTTGTATTTACTATTTTATTTGTACATTTAATTTTTATTAGTAGTTAAATTTTTACAATATATTTAATGCTGCAAAAAAGAGTTTATAATAAGGCTGCTAATCAGGAAAATCAAAAAAATGTATTACTTCAACTTTTAGTAGTAATTTAAATAACTTTACACATGTTTCTGAAATGTCACCTGATAATAATATAGATTATGAACAATTACAGGAAGATTCCGGTATAAACGATAATGGATTAGAAATTGAAATAATACACGACTTACATCTAGTAGTGTTGGAGTTAGTAGTCGGGGTGGTGGTCGTGACGCTAGTAGTATATCACATGTGGCCCCAGCCAGTAATCAGAGAAGGAGAAGTAAAATTTAGAAATATTTTGAGGAAATAGAGAATTATGATAGAGTTAGATGCAAAATTTATAAAGATAATTTTAAACATAAGACTGCAGGAAGTTTTGGAGGGGGGAGGGGGGACTGAAACACTTAGTAGATATATAAGAATTACTCATCCTATAGAATTGGGCTCTGATTTAGATGAAAATCAACTCTAAACCCTAGTACTGGAGGACTTATGAAATATGATAAAATGAAGGATCGTGAGGAGTTAGCAAAAATAATTGCTTTGGTTGTCTACCTTTTTCTTTTGCTTCTTCATCAATATTATTATGTGTATTCAAAAGATTTATAATCATTTATTTAAAGGTATCCCTATAAGTACTTGTAGATATGATATCTTTAGAATTCATGGACAATATGAGACATGCATACGTTATTTAGTTGACCACCTACCTTGTAGAGTTTCTCTAACTTATGATATTGGTCATAATGTTAATTAAATGATTATTTGACAATCACATGTCATTGGATAGATAATAATTAGTGTATGCAAAAACGTATTATCGTTTTTAAATATGATGAAGATCAAAGTCATACTGCTATTTTTATAAGTACTCATACTTGAAAAGTTGTTGAATTTATAATTTTAATAAAAAGGTATTATATATGTCTTTTTATAATGCTGCTAACAATAGTGCCGCTATTTTAATATTAAGATTGTATTTGAAACCACCACTTGACAAATTTTTTCATGTTAAATGTGCATGTCATGTTTATAATTTAATTATTAAAAGTGACTGGTTTATTTTTTACTGAAATTACTCATGTTAGAAGAGCAGTTGGTGTTATTAACAATCTAAAATTAGGAAATTTAAGGCTAAGTATTCATCACTGTTGTGAGCACGTGATTTTTGCCTCGCACGAATTACTCCCAAAATATCAAAAATAAAAGAGTTTTTGTTTGTTTACAATGATTGGGGATCACATGTTCTTTTTCTCATCGCTTGCATTTGGGGGTCCGTGTCTGTTTGCTTAAGTTAACAATCAAAATACATATACCAAATATGTCGCATTTATATTTACAGGGTTAGTTCCGTACTTAGAAATAATTAAGTTTTATTTGGCGAAGAATGAAAAGTCATAAAAAGGGGGGTATTTTTCCGTAATTCTTGTCATTTAATGTACAATTTGGTAGTTAATTGTGTTAATTGTTACCAAAAATTAATTATAGGTGCTACAAGTTGATTTGTTTATATATATATATATATATATATATATATATAAATATATGTATATATAGATATATGTATATATAATACAACTTGGAGTGTAGTAAGGAGATCATATTTGGGCCACAACTTAGCCCAAAAAGCCAGGCCCAAGCGAATCACCTCTGGTCCAGTCTAACCCGTCTCCAGATAGGACCAAACGACGTCGTTTCTGTTTTTAATAAAGAGATCCAAGCCGTCGATCAGCATTGATCGGACGGATCACATTTAATCGCCCCATTCTGTTGATCCTGGCCGTTGGATTCTCATCATCCAACGGCCAGGATTAAAACATTAATTTTAATTACCCAGAAAACCCCCCAAACCCCTTAACCCGTTTTCATTCCTCAGACCCCCCCCCCCCATCCCCCCTCGTCTCTCTCTCTCTCTCAACCTCGTCTCCTTCACAAACAACAAACCCTAGCGTCGCCTCCTCTCCCTTCGCCTGAAAACCCGGCGGCAACAACGCTGCCGGCCACCAAAGTAACACCACACGATCACCTCAACCCCGTCTACAAGAACCTGGCAACCTCTAATCTCGAATCAATCAGGAATTTCTCGAATCTTCATTTGAAGATTCGAGTTAAATTCGAACTAACGCCAAACCTCACCAAAATCACACTATAGGCTCCCATGACCTCCCTCATACCCCCACCGTCTTTGGTTTTGCTCGAATCGAACCCAAAGCCCCAAGCCCCAAATCTGAGCCTATGAACCCTAGATTTCAAATTAGAATCTTCGTTTGGATTCGAGAGAAGTTGAAGCCTAATAGAGTTTAATTGGGATGTTCTCGCTGGAGAACATCTCAATTAAAGTCCTTTAGACTTCAAATCCAAGGCCAAGCTCAAAACAGTCCGGGTTTTGCTTCGATTTCGATTGCGTTCGAGGTAATCTCCCTTTTCCTATCTATTTTAATTAGGTATGTGTTGCTTATGTGTTTTTTTTTAACTTTCTTCGTTGGCCGTCCCTATCTGTTCTCCCCTCAAAGACCTTTTATTTGGTCGAATTGTTTTCCGTTATTCGTTCGAATGTGTTTGTCATAGGATAGCTATTCGTTTTGGTTAGCGTCGTCGAATACCTAAGTTTCACTTTGGCCGAGATTTCAGAATCACTGTTTGGTTGATTAATTGGTTATCCATGATTATGTGTTGTAGTTAATCGAATGTCGTCGATGCACTTTCGTAGGTCTGTTTGTTAGAAACAACAGAGCAGTGATTCCTTTGTTACTGACTGATGTCTTAGTTGAATCACTGTAGACTAATTTCTTATTTGAATCACTATGGGATTATGGTTGCATTCGTTGGTTGATCATAAATTAGGGATTAATAGAGTGTAGTTAATATTAGTTAATTAGAACTAACATTGTAGGATTTAAAAATTATCTTGCCCATGAACTGGACTGGTGGAACCTGCTGTACATCAGGGTACCACCAGTCTCTGCAGTCCAGGGATTTAATAATTAAACCCATACCTAGACAACTTTAAGCAACAAAGTCAGGGAATAAGATGGCAAAATCATTTCTTTAATTCTCCTGAATGCTCTTAAGAGCTGTAAACACATGGAGGGATAATTGGGAGAGGGAGGAGTTGTGTTTCTTGGGATATAAAAGAAGAAGCATTTCAGACAGAAAAGGGGGGAAAAACATTAAAAGAGACACATAGACCTTAACAAACAGAGGCATTCTTTGAGGAAAAAGAAGAACAGATTCTGCTTCTTTTTTGGCTCACTGGGTCAGTCATTCAGTGAGTCCTGTGAGTGATATCTTGATGCAACCTTGATCGTTCGAAGTGGGCAAATACCTGTTAATGTTTGAATTGGTTTGGTTTTGAGTCTTGCTGAGTTTGCGAGTGTTTCTCACTGGGTTGCTCTCACATCCTTGACCACTGTTTCATTGGGTGTGATTGAACCCTTGTCCTGACTTATAGCATCTATTTTGGTCGCTCTGTATCCTGCTGGGTTGATTTCTAATTGGTTGTTATCGACTGTTCTGCTGGTCGGGGGTTCCTTTTTTACTGGTTGTTGTTGATTCTGCTGTGGGTGTTTTGCTACTGCTGTTAGTCGTGTCTTTTTGCTGTGTATCGTTGGGTTTTTTGTTGCTGTTGGCTGTTGGTCCACTGCTGTTGTTGCTATTACTGCATAGCTGATCCTTTGGTTCTCTAATTTCCAGGTACACATCTCAAATTTGCATCGATGTAGCTCTTGAATTGGAAAAGAAATAAACATCCTGATGAATTGGCTTCCTGATGTGTACTCAATTGAGTTATTATGCATCAATAGCAGAATAGATGTTAAATAATATGCATTTTTTAGAAAGTTTAGTTTTGATTTGTATTCACATGAACATTGGACTATGTGGATTTTCCAAATTTGTATAACTAAGACCTCAGTTCTACTGTAATTCGTGCTAGTCATTCAGGGCATTAGGACTCATAACTTGTTAAGTTACTATTGATCTTCAAAATAGTAGGGATAATCATATGAATATCAACAGGTTGTATCTCATACGTATTAACATAATACATTCTATTAATTGGATTATTTTCATCATTTGTAAACAGTTGTCTAGTATTTTACTGGTTCAATATCAGCTCCTTAGTAGAATTGATATCATAGTTAGATTGGATGGATAAAATTAGAACATAGGATGTCAAAACAATTAGTTGATTAACTTGCTACTTTACTGCTTTTATATTGGGCTCGTTTGAGGCCCAAAGCCTTGGATATTGGTGTGAACATACTGAGGATCTCAATCTACCCGCTAAGTATTGGTTATGACGGTAGTGAAATAAAATTGAACTACAAATCTGGGCCTCTGGGTTAGGTAGCAAATTCAAATTAAGAGGATTTATCCATTTGTTTGAGTTCGGACTTGAACTTGAAGCCCGAATTTTACAATGCTAATTAATTAGGCTCTTTTAGAGACAAAATCACTAGAAAAATAATAGTCACCTTTAGGATGACCTTTAAAAATAAAATGAGGCACCCCATGCCAACTAAAACTCATAAATTGCGTGGCCCTCTTTAAATGTTCATATTAAAATACTTAGACGCCGGGACATGCCGTTCAGCAAATTTTCACGGCCTCCCGCAAAATTATCAACACGTTAGATGCTTTATGCGCGCTTTTAATAATTTTACCTTCCTAAACTCGAGTGCACATTTATGTGACTCAAATCCAAATCTCAACGGAGTCGAAATGTGTTGACAACCACGGGTGCACTGGTGCGACGTGGTTCGAGATACATTTTCACGACGTTGCAATTCTTTGTTAAAATAATAATAATAATAATAATTCTTGTAATAATAATAATAATAATCAAAAGCGGTTGAAAGTTAAAATTTGCACAGAGGTTAAAGCACATTATAAAATCAGATAAAGAGGCCAAATACGACGATTGAGCGACCGTGCTAGAACCACGGAACCCGGGAATGCCTAACACCTTCTCCCGGGTTAACAGAATTCCTTATCCGGATTTCTGGTTCGCGGACCGTAATATAGAGTCAAACCTTTCCTCGGTTCGGGATCAAACCGGTGACTTGGGACACCATTATTTTTCCAAGTGGCGACTCTGAATTAAATAAGTTGATCCCGTTTCGATTGTCCTTTAATTGGAAAAACTCCTACGTGCTCCCGCGGGTGCGGTAAAAGGGAGGTGTCCCTAGCCGATCACTTAGCCGAGAATCCTGTTGATGACGAATACGAACCTTTGAGGACGTATTTTCCAGACGAAGAAGTATTGCAAATTGATAGGTTGGAACTAACCAAGGAGCCGGGTTGGAAGCTTTTCTTCGACGGGGCGGCGAACGCAAAAGGAGTCGGAGTAGGGGCTGTGCTTATCTCTGAAACAGGACATCATTATCCTGTTACTGCTCAACTGCATTTTCATTGCACCAATAATATGGCTGAATACGAGGCATATATCTTGGGGTTGCGATTAGCGGTGGACATGGATGTACGTGACGTCTTGGTCTTGGGGGACTCGGACCTTCTGGTACATCAGATTCAGGGAGAATGGGAAACCAGAGATTTAAAGCTTATCCCGTATCATCAGTGTTTGCACGATCTGACCAAGCGCTTTCGATCAGTAGAATTCAGGCACATCCCAAGGATGCATAATGAGGTTGCCGACGCTCTAGCTACTTTAGCGTCGATGCTACATCACCCGGACAAGGTTCGTGTCGATCCGTTACATATTCAGGTCCGGAATCAACATACTTATTGTAATGTGATAGAAGAAGAGATGGATGGTGAGCCATGGTTTCATGATGTCAAAGAGTACCTCAGGTTAAGAATATACCCAGAGCAGGCAACCGGAGATCAAAAGAGAGCTATTCGGCGGTTGGCGAACGGATTCTTCCTTAGTGGAGGGGTATTGTACAAAAAGACCCCAGATTTGGCATTGTTAAGATGTATAGACGCGAGTCAAGCCACAACAGTGATGACAGATATACACTCCGGAGTTTGTGGACCACACATGAGCGGGTACGTATTGGCAAAGAAGATTCTTCGAGTAGGATATTATTGGCTCACTATGGAGCGTGATTGTATAAGTTTCGTGCAAAGATGCCATCAGTGTCAGATATACGGAGATTTGATTCATTCTCCGCCAACTGAATTGCATACAATGTCAGCACCATGGCCGTTTGTCGCATGGGGTATAGATGTCATCGGACCTATAGAACCTGCAGCTTCCAATGGTCATAGGTTCATTCTGGTGACGATCGATTACTTTACCAAGTGGGTGGAGGCCAAAACCTTCAAATCCGTGACCAAGAAGGCAGTGGTGGATTTCGTACATTCCCACATCATCTGTAGGTTTGGAATTCCAAAGATAATCATCACAGATAACGGTGCAAATCTTAACAGTGGATTGATAAAAGAGGTATGTCAACAATTCAAGATTACACATCGAAATTCCACACCGTATCGCCCAAAAGCAAATGGTGCGGTCGAGGCAGCAAACAAGAACATAAAGAAGATATTGAGGAAGATGGTAGAAGGGTCCAGGCAATGGCATGAAAAGTTACCATTCGCACTGTTAGGTTATCGCACTACCGTCCGGACTTCGGTAGGTTCAACTCCTTACTTGTTGGTGTATGGGACTGAGGCAGTAATACCAGCAGAAGTTGAAATCCCATCCCTCCGAATTGTCGCTGAAGCTGAGATTGATGACGACGAGTGGGTCAAAACCCAATTAGAGCAATTGAGCTTGATCGATGAAAAGAGATTGACAGCAGTATGTCACGGCCAATTGTATCAAAAGAGAATGGCGAGAGCATATAACAAGAAGGTACGTCCCAGGAAATTTGAAGTGGGACAGCATGTGCTGAGGAGAGTCCTACCACATCAGGCCGAAGCGAAAGGCAAGTTCGCTCCAAATTGGCAGGGACCATTTGTGGTGACTAGAGTATTATCCAACGGCGCTCTATGTCTAACCGATGTTGAGGGAAGATGCACCGATATGGCTATCAATTCTGATGCAATCAAGAGATATTATGTGTAATTCTTTAATGCATTTGTCAACGTTTGGTTTCGTTTGTGTGTATTTGGCATTTTTCGGAGAATGAAATGACAGAGGCAATTTTTCTACTACCCAAACACTTTAACCCTTGTTTTCCCCTTTGAGCCTTAATTATTCTTTCATATACCCTCTTTCGGAATCACCAAGGAAGATGTGTAACAAAATAGAAAAAGAAACAAAGAAAAGACACAAGAAAAAGTGAACTACGTTCGACCTGATTCCTCAAGAAGGATACGTAGGCGCCACACGGCTCGGTCATAATAAAATAAAAATCAAAGATCCCCCAAGCAACAAAACTGGGGCAGAAGTCATTGTTTCGTTTGAAAGATAGTATGGATTCCGAAAGTTGTAATAAGCTAACCGTTGAGGTTAAACCCCTTTCTTTAGCCTCACGCGCGGAAACCACATTAAGAACCAGAAAGACCTCTCGATCAGTATTTGAGGAATGCCAAGTCATGTGAAGGAAAGCCAAAAGTGACATCCCGACCCTCGATTGAATCCAGGATGCACAAGCCGAAAAGGGATAACGCTCTAGAGGGAATCTCATGGGTGATACCCCACCGCAGGGAAAGAAAGCGTAAATGAGAGAGTCTTAACGGTGAAAACCCTCGCGGGCACCTTAAGGCCGCGGGAGTTAGAGAGAAATGAGAGAATCTCATTAGTGAAAACCCTTTGAAGGGCACTATGAGGTGACGGGGCGAGATGGTTACAAGGTGTCTGCACGAGACAAGGTTTGGACATCCGTTTACCTCTCGCAGAACGCGGCATCAGAAAGTGATTGACATGAATAGACTGGGTAGTTTAATCTCAAAGGCGCGGCATAACCATTGGATCAGTCACACATTCAGATAAGTTTTCCTATTTTTGAGTTCAGAAAAGTTTCCTTTTATTTTGTCATTTGCGGTTAGCATTCTTTTTCTTTTTTCTTTCGAAAATTGATTTTTCAAAACTTAATACCAAGTCTCCCAAAGCAGTATAATGAAAATGAATAGGCGTGGAACGGGGCAATAAGGCAGAAGTCGTTCCGATAGTAAGATTGGAACGACAGGTCGTTTGGAAGGTTCGCAGGAATTACGGAGTATGATGGACACACGTGGCACGTCCGAAAGATGATTTCACGCAACAGATCACCGGCTAAAAAGAGTCGGATCAAACCAAAGATTGGAATGAAAGGGAAAGATGAGAAACCGTTCATGGAAAGAGCATCGTCCCCAACAAGCGTCAACGTCATCCTCAAAATTCGAGAGAGGCCAAGCAGCTGAAAGAGAAAAGAAAATGGCCCCAACAAGAGTGGCACGACCACTCACTGCGTTTTGAAACTAACAATTTTTCTTTGATTTAAAGCAGGAAAAGAGGGTTCGTTGACGGAAAAGCATACCATCCAAAAGTTTATCAAATGGGGCAGAAAATTTTCCCCTATTGCGAAAATTTTTTTTGAAAGCAAAGACCCAGTGGATAAGGGTAGAAAGAAACACAAGATATCGGGAAATACCGGTTCCGAGCAGAATAGTTTTGAGAAAGGCCAGACAACACGATGGGGTGATCTTTGAGCCTGGTATCATCCCCAGCAGTTGTTGGAAAAATGAAACAATGGCTTCGAGATTCCCCCGGCAGTATTATATCCCATAATTTGTTCAAGGAAGCAAAAGCGTGAGTCCCAGAGGAGGTATGGGAAGAAGGAAGAGGAAAAGGGGTCCCCCGCCAGGATAATCCCCGGTCCATAACATTTCAACCCCGGCGAGTCCGAGAGAGAATGAGGGTTGAAGGAAACAAAGAATACTTCCTCAGCGGCATCATCCCCAGCGGGTGAGTAAACAGTTCCAAAGATATCCCCAGCAGCCAAACAGCCAAAGTAACACGACCCAGGGGGAAAGCAATTCCAAGACAAGATAATTCAGAAGAAAAGGTGGCCCAATAGGCGATGCAGGAAGAAGAAAATGGTACCGAAAACAAAGGAAGGCGATCAAGATGGGATGAGATTAGACGATGTAGTTGAAGTCAGGTAGCCCGCCTGGAGAATGGAGTGGCGATTTTATTTTGAAGTAGTAGTTGAAGTCAGGGAGCCCGCCCGGAGAATGGAGTGGCGATTTAGTTTTGAAGTTGTAGTTGAAGTCGGGAGCCCGCCCGGAGAATGGAGTGGCGATTTTATTTTGAAGTAGTAGTTGAAGTCGGGGAGCCCGCCCGAAGAATGGAGTGGCGATTTTATTTTCGAAGCAGTAGTTGAAGTCGGGGAGCCCGCCTGGAGAACGGAGTGGCGATTTTATTTTGAAGTAGTAGTTGAAGTCGGGGAGCCCGCCCGGAGAATGGAGTGGCGATTTTATTTTGAAGTAGTAGTTGAAGTCGTGGAGCCCGCCTGAGAATGGAGTGGCGATTTTATTTTGAAGTAGTAGTTGAAATCAGGGAGCCCGCCCGGAGAATGGAGTGGCGATTTTATTTTGAAGTAGTAGTTGAAGTCGGGGAGCCCGCCTGGAGAATGGAGTGGCGATTTTATTTTGAAGTAGTAGTTGAAGTCAGGGAGCCCGCCTGAACAAAGGAAGGCGATTTTATTTTGAAGTAGTAGTCGAAGTCAGGGAGCCCGCCTGGAGAATGGAGTGGCGATTTAGTTTTGAAGTTGTAGTTGAAGTCAGGGAGCCCGCCCGGAGAATGGAGTGGCGATTTAGTTTTGAAGTTGTAGTTGAAGTCAGGGGAGCCCGCCTGGAGAATGGAGTGGCGATTTTATTTTGAAGTTGTAGTTGAAGTCAGGGAGCCCGCCTGGAGAATGGAGTGGCGATTTTATTTTGAAGTAGTAGTTGAAGTCAGGGAGCCCGCCTGGAGAATGGAGTGGCGATTTTATTTTGAAGTAGTAGTTGAAGTCAGGGAGCCCGCCCGGAGAATGGAGTGGCGATTTTATTTTGAAGTAGTAGTTGAAGTCAGGGAGCCCGCCTGGAGAATGGAGTGGCGATTTTATTTTGAAGTAGTAGTTGAAGTCAGGGAGCCCGCCTGGAGAATGGAGTGGCGATTTTATTTTGAAGTAGTAGTTGAAGTCAGGGAGCCCGCCTGGAGAATGGAGTGGCGACCTATTTTGGTTGAGGAAAGCGGTTGAATGTAACAGAAATCTCCGGCATGAATCCAAGTTCGTAAGCAGAGGGAGGCAACAAGGATCAGAAAAGATAGATTCAGATTGCAAAGGAGAATAGCTCGAGGATCATAAAGAAGGAACCAATGGTCGGAGTTCGGCAATCAAGATAGGCCGAAGTAACAATTGGCGGAAGAGAAGAAGCATCAGAAGGAACATCAAGTCAGCAGGATGGCAAGGAGCATGACAAGAGCAAGTTAAAAAGGATAGACAAGAATTCGCAGTATTGTAACTTAGTTTAGCTTCTTATTTTGTTTAGCACGGTGTAATAAGGGGATCAGTTAAGCAGTGGCAACAGCAGTAACAACAGTAACAGCAAGATCACAACAATCATGGTAGTCCCAGCTACAAAACCTTCCCGAACTACATTGACCTGATTCCTGTTTAGCCCAGGATATGTAGGAGGCCTCCTGAAGTAAAGGCTCGGTCAAGATCTTTTAGAAATGCTTCACATGGAGTGCTCGAACGGGAGAAAATCGCTCGTATTCGCTCACTATCTTTGCACGAAAACTCTTCATGTTTCCGCGCAAAGAGGGGCAGCTGTGAGCACGTGATTTTTGCCTCGCACGAATTACTCCCAAAATATAAAAAATAAAAGAGTTTTTGTTTGTTTACAATGATTGGGGATCACATGTTCTTTTTCTCATCGCTTGCATTTGGGGGTCCGTGTCTGTTTGCTTAAGTTAACAATCAAAATACATATACCAAATATGTCGCATTTATATTTACAGGGTTAGTTCCGTACTTAGAAATAATTAAGTTTTATTTGGCGAAGAATGAAAAGTCATAAAAAGGGGGGTATTTTTCCGTAATTCTTGTCATTTAATGTACAATTTGGTAGTTAATTGTGTTAATTGTTACCAAAAATTAATTATAGGTGCTACAAGTCGATTTGTTTATATATATATATATATATATAAATATATGTATATATAGATATATGTATATATAATACAACTTGGAGTGTAGTAAGGAGATCGGATTTGGGCCACAACTTAGCCCAAAAAGCCAGGCCCAAGCGAATCACCTCTGGTCCAGTCCAACCCGTCTCCAGATAGGACCAAACGACGTCGTTTCTGTTTTTAATAAAGAGATCCAAGCCGTCGATCAGCCTTGATCGGACGGATCACATTTAATCGCCCCATTCTGTTGATCCTGGCCGTTGGATTCTCATCATCCAACGGCCAAGATTAAAGCACTAATTTAATTACCCAGAAAACCCCCCCAAACCCCTAACCCGTTCCCATTCCTCAGACCCCCCCCCCCCCATCCCCCCTCGTCTCTCTCTCTCTCAACCTCGTCTCCTTCACAAACAACAAACCCTAGCGCCGCCTCCTCTCCCTTCGCGTGAAAACCCGGCGGCAACAACGCCGCCGGCCACCAAAGTAACACCACACGATCACCTCAACCCCGTCTACAAGAACATGGCAACCCCTAATCTCGAATCAATCAGGAATTTCTCGAATCTTCATTTGAAGATTCGAGTTAAATTTGAACTAACGCCAAACCTCACCAAAATCACACTATAGGCTCCCATGACCTCCCTCATACCCCCACCGGCTTTGGTTTTGCTCGAATCGAACCCAAAGCCCCAAGCCCCAAATCTGAGCCTATGAACCCTAGATTTCAAATTAGAATCTTCGTTTGGATTCGAGAGAAGTTGAAGCCTAATAGAGTTTAATTGGGATGTTCTCGCTGGAGAACATCTCAATTAAAGTCCTTTAGACTTCAAATCCAAGGCCAAGCTCAAAACAGTCCGGGTTTTGCTTCGATTTCGATTGCGTTCGAGGTAATCTCCCTTTTCCTATCTATTTTAATTAGGTATGTGTTGCTTATGTGTTTTTTTTAGCTTTCTTCGTTGGCCGTCCCTATCTGTTCTCCCCTCAAAGACCTTTTATTTGGTCGAATTGTTTTCCGTTATTCGTTCGAATGTGTTTGTCATAGGATAGCTATTCGTTTTGGTTAGCGTCGTCGAATACCTAAGTTTCACTTTGGCCGAGATTTCAGAATCACTGTTTGGTTGATTAATTGGTTATCCATGATTATGTGTTGTAGTTAATCGAATGTCGTCGATGCACTTTCGTAGGTCTGTTTGTTAGAAACAACAGAGCAGTGATTCCTTTGTTACTGACTGATGTCTTAGTTGAATCACTGTAGACTAATTTCTTATTTGAATCACTATGGGATTATGGTTGCATTCGTTGGTTGATCATAAATTAGGGATTAATAGAGTGTAGTTAATATTAGTTAATTAGAACTAATATTGTGGGATTTAAAAATTATCTTGCCCATGAACTGGACTGGTGGAACCTGTTGTACATCAGGGTACCACCAGTCTCTGCAGTCCAGGGATTTAATAATTAAACCCATACCTAGACAACTTTAAGCAGCAAAGTCAGGGAATAAGATGGCAAAATCATTTCTTTAATTCTCCCGAATGCTCTTAAGAGCTGTAAACACATGGGGGGGATAATTTGGAGAGGGAGGAGCTGTGTTTCTTGGGATATAAAAGAAGAAGCATTTCAGACAGAAAAGGGGGGGAAAACATTAAAAGAGACACATAGACCTTAACAAACAGAGGCATTCTTTAAGGAAAAAGAAGAACAGATTCTGCTTCTTTTTTGGCTCACTGGGTCAGTCATTCAGTGAGTCCTGTGAGTGATATCTTGATGCAACCTTGATTGTTCGAAGTGGGCAAATACCTGTTAATGTTTGAATTGGTTTGGTTTTGAGTCTTGCTGAGTTTGCGAGTGTTTCTCACTGGGTTGCTCTCACATCCTTGACCACTGTTTCATTGGGTGTGATTGAACCCTTGTCATGACTTATAGCATCTATTTTGGTCCCTCTGTATCCTGCTGGGTTGATTTCTAATTGGTTGTTATCGACTGTTCTGCTGGTCGGGGGTTCCTTTTTTACTGGTTGTTGTTGATTCTGCTGTGGGTGTTTTGCTACTGCTGTTAGTCGTGTCTTTTTGCTGTGTATCGTTGGGTTTTTTGTTGCTGTTGGCTGTTGGTCCACTGCTGTTTGTTGCTATTACTGCATAGCTGATCCTTTGGTCCTCTAATTTCCAGGTACACATCTCAAATTTGCATCGATGTAGCTCTTGAATTGGAAAAGAAATAAACATCCTGATGAATTGGCTTCCTGATGTGTACTCAATTGAGTTATTATGCATCAATAGCAGAATAGATGTTAAATAATATGCATTTTTTAGAAAGTTTAGTTTTGATTTGTATTCACATGAACATTGGACTATGTGAATTTTCCAAATTTGTATAACTAAGACCTCAGTTCTACTGTAATTCGTGCTAGTCATTCAGGGCATTAGGACTCATAACTTGTTAAGTTACTATTGATCTTCAGAATAGTAGGGATAATCATATGAATATCAACAGGTTGTATCTCATACGTATTAACATAATACATTCTATTAATTGGATTGTTTTCATCATTTGTAAACAGTTGTCTAGTATTTTACTGGTTCAATATCAGCTCCTTAGTAGAATTGATATCATAGTTAGATTGGATGGATAAAATTAGAACATAGGATGTCAAAACAATTAGTTGATTAACTTGCTACTTTACTGCTTTTATATTGGGCTCGTTTGAGGCCCAAAGCCTTGGATATTGGTGTGAACATACTGAGGATCTCAATCTACCCGCTAAGTATTGGTTATGACGGTAGTGAAATAAAATTGAACTACAAATCTGGGCCTCTGGGTTAGGTAGCAAATTCAAATTAAGAGGATTTATCCATTTGTTTGAGTTCGGACTTGAACTTGAAGCCCGAATTTTACAATGCTAATTAATTAGGCTCTTTTAGAGACAAAATCACTAGAAAAATAATAGTCACCTTTAGGATGACCTTTAAAAATAAAATGAGGCACCCCATGCCAACTAAAACTCATAAATTGCGTGGCCCTCTTTAAATGTTCATATTAAAATACTTAGACGCCGGGACATGCCGTTCAGCAAATTTTCACGGCCTCCCGCAAAGTTATCAACACGTTAGATGCTTTATGCGCGCTTTTAATAATTTTACCTTCCTAAACTCGAGTGCACATTTATGCGACTCAAATCCAAATCTCAACGGAGTCGAAATGTGTTGACAACCACGGGTGCACTGGTGCGACGTGGTTCGAGATACATTTTCACGACGTTGCAATTCTTTGTTAAAATAATAATAATAATAATAATTCTTGTAATAATAATAATAATCAAAAGCGGTTGAAAGTTAAAATTTGCACAGAGGTTAAAGCACATTATAAAATCAGATAAAGAGGCCAAATACGACGATTGAGCGACCGTGCTTGAACCACGGAACCCGGGAATGTCTAACACCTTCTCCCGGGTTAACAGAATTCCTTATCCGGATTTCTGGTTCGCGGACCGTAATATAGAGTCAAACCTTTCCTCGGTTCGGGATCAAACCGGTGACTTGGGACACCATTATTTTTCCAAGTGGCGACTCTGAATTAAATAAGTTGATCCCATTTCGATTGTCCTTTAATTGGAAAAACTCCTACGTGCTCCCGCGGGTGCGGTAAAAAGGAGGTGTGACAAGCATTATCTTAACCCTAGATTCATATCAGATGAAATTTTTACTAGACGGAATTATACATACTTATTTTTAAAATGTTGCTACAAATATAGATTGTCGATAACTGAAATCGCTAATGCGCATTATACTGATCCAAACCGTATATTAACAACTAATACTAGGAGGCCATTAATGATGTTTTTAAATTTTTACATAAATTTTATATAGCTACTGTTGAGTTTTTTGGAGCACATTACCCTACTGTTACTATGACTTTAGTATATATAGTTGAAATTTATTTTCTACTCTCTGAATTTAAGAAAATATATATATAAGGATATTGTTGAAAAAAATACAAGCATTCAAAAAAAAAAATCTTTCCAATTCACCCGATTTACTTAATTAGTTTTGTTTTAAATCCTTCTATTAAGATAACTAATTATTACCAATTAACTAAAATTTTATATACTTATATGGAGATTGAACCAACTGAAACCCCATATATATTATTGTACGAATAAGCTAAATGATTATTTATAATAATTATATAATTATTATGCAAATATAATTGATAATGATGCTATTAATGTAGGCAATGTTACTCCTATTATGCATTATGCTAAACCCATTGATTGTAAATAAATTTATAAGAAGAAACGCAATCCTGATGGTTCCATTGATAAATACAAAGGTAGACTTGTTGCAAAATGTTTTACCCAAAAGCAAAATATTGATTATTTTGATACGTATGCTCCTGTAACTAAAATTTCCTCAATTCGTGTTTTACTTGCCTTGCCTTCTATTTATAAACTTTATATTCACCAAATGGATGTTAAAACAGTTTTCTTAAATGGTGATTTGGAGGAGGAAATTTACACGGAGCAACCCGAGGGTTGTATAGTGTCTGGCCAAGAAAATAAAGTGTGCAAATTGCTAAAATCTTTATATGGTCTAAAACAAGCACCTAAATAGTGGCATGAAAAATTTGATCAAGTATTGATTAATGATGGATTTTCATCAATTGAAGTAGATAAATGTGTTTATATAAAATGTGTGGATGGTACATGTGTTATTATTTGTATTTATGTGGATGACATGCTTATTTTTAGTTCTAGCCTTGATTTGGTACATAAAACTAGGGGTGTGCATTCGAATCGGTTTATCGATAAATCGAATCGATTATTTGTTATCGGTTCATCGATAAATGAAATCGAAAAAATCGAAATCTTATTGAAACGATAACGATAAGAAGTTGTACAAATCGATAATCGATAAGTAATTATTGATAAGGGTTAAAATCGAATCGATAAATCGAATGCACACCCCTAATTATTTCATCTACCACATTTAAGGAACGATCATATTTAAAGCTGAAGGGAATGAAGTTCAAATTAATAGAAAATAGAATTAGCAGTGATGATATATTTTTATTTTTTTAATACCGTTGGAGTGTTGGTGGCATATATTTTATCCCTTACTTTAGTTTTGTTGCATATGTCTATTGACACAATCTTATTTTAGCTTCTTTTGTCCATATTAGTTAAGCGTGTTTATAGCGATATACTTTCCGTGGAATCCCGTAAATTTTCTTATTGTTGTAATCGATAACCGAATCGATAAGCCCCAAAAATTAATAAATCGAAATCGAAAAAATCGAAACCTTATTGAAACGATAACGATAAGCATATGTACAAATTGATAATCGATAAGTAATTATCGATAAGAGTCAAAATCGAATCGATAAATCGAATGCACACCCCTACATAAAACCAAATTTTTCTTGTCTTCTAATTTTGAGATGAAAGACATGGGAGAAGCTAATGTTATTTTAGGCATGAAAATTATAAGAGATGGCAATAGTTTAATGTTGATTCAAGAATATTATGTAGAAAGAATTCTTAGAAAATTTGATAATTTTGATGTGGTACCTGTAAGCACTCCTTATGATGCTAGTAGTCAATTAAAAAATAATAAGGGAGATGCTGTAGATCAAAATAAATATGCTCAAGTTATTGGTAGTCTAATGCATTTGATGAATTTTACTAGATCTGATATTGCATATGCTGTGTGAAGATTGAGTAGATATACTCAAAACCCGAGTCATGATCATTAGAATGCATTAGTAAGAGTAATGAAATATTTGAGAGGTACCATGAACTATTGTCGCACCTCCTTTTTCTTAACCTGCGAGGGAGTAAGGGAGTTTTTCCAAATAAAGGACAATCAAAACAGGATTCATTTATTAAGAGATTTAGAGTCGCCACTTGGGAGATTTATGGTGTCCCAAGTCACCGGTTTGAATCCTGAATTGAGGAAAGGTTTGACTCTATTTAACAGTCCGCGAACCAAAAATTCGGATAAGGAATTCTGTTAACCCGGGAGAAGGTGTTAGGCATTCCCGAGTTCCGTGGTTCTAGCACGGTCGCTCAACCGTCGTATTTGGCTTAATCATCTGATTTTAGAACTTATGTACATTTATCTTTTTACAATTTTTAATTGCTTGAATTACTCGCATTTAAAGAATTGAATTACGCGAACGTATACTCCAATTTTATCGGATGTAATTATGTTACGCGAACGTATACATAATAATACTTAGTACTTTAAAAGGCCCTAAAGGATATTCTACAAAATATTTGTCATTTATATCTAATCCATAAAAAATTAATACAAGGACCATATGCGATTTAATGGTGAGTGACGGCCCTCAAGCTATGTAAATTAAAATTAATTCATAGCCCATAACTTATTTTATTATTAAGAAAAAGTTTGATCGAAGTTGCGCGAACGCATACTCCCAATTGATTTTTAGATTTGAACTTACAATTATATTACGCGAACGTATATATAATCGTAACACTAATCTAAATCGGGCCTAAAGCAAATTTTCATAGTTAAAAATACAATATTTAATATTCAAATAGGAGTGAATTACTTCGAATAAATATGCTGCTAGCGTTAATGAAGAAAGAAAACAAAATGAATATTGAGCACATTTACATATGCATAGTATAACAAATTTTCAACCTGTTCATTTTTCCAATTAACCAAATGCCTATCTCTTCCAAAAATTAATAACGACTTGATCGTGTGATATCACTTAACCTTATGCATGAATAGACTCATAACCCAAATTCAGAACCAAACAACTATGTGAAGACTAATCCCAATAAACACTATTCAACTAATACTAGACCACTGAAGTTGATATACTGAAATATGAACCTGTTTATACAATTGCTAAAGAAACGAACTAAACTAAACTACTAATTCACATGCTCATAAAATAAGTTCACCATTCCTGAATTAAGAGTAGTCCTCAAAACTAGGAATGGCAAACGGTGCGGGGCGGGGCGGTTGCGGGGCACGCCCGCGCACACCCGCGAAGACTTCAACCCGCCCCGCACCCCCCCGCAAAATAAATTTTTCTAATTTTAACCGCCCCGCTCCGCCCCGCTCCGCCCCGCCCCGCTCCGCCCCGCTCCGCCCCGCTCCGCCCCGCCCCGCATATACATTTTTTTTAATATTTTTAATCCGATCTAGTAAACCAAGTAATTTTTAAATCCGATTTGTATAACACTTGTAAGCAAGCAAACTAACATGTAATGGATCAACAAACATGTCAAAAAGTGAGATTAGGAATTGAATATAGGGTACGTGAATTTGCAATATCAATTTCCTATATTAAAAAGCAGAAATAGAAAATCTCGTGACATTAACAAAATAACTGAAGATTATAATAAGTCTAGTTAAACTGCAATCCGTCATATATTTTCTCTAATTAACTGGAAGTTCGTTTACCTTTATCATGTAGTAACTGTTTTAGGTTTGCCTAGTTTTGTTTGTACATCCAATCCTTATTAATTTGTTCCTTAGTATTAATTTTCACCCTAACATATCCCTACAGTGATTAATACGAGTAGTATTTATGAATTGACGAGCAGGTGAAGTTAATCTATATGTCTGTGAGTAATTGTAGTGTGAAAGTATGTAGCGATCTCAAATGAAAGGAAACAATGCAACCCGCGACCCGCACCGCCCCGCGTTAATTTTTTTAAAAAAATTATGCCCCGCCCCGCCCCGCCCCGCATATAATGTAACCCGCCCCGCCCCGCGAATGCTGAAAAACCGCCCTGCACCGCCCCACCCCGCACCGTTTGCCATTCCTACTCAAAACAGTCCAGTCACTTCAAAGCTAGTTCTCAATCCATTACACATTAGCATTTTGAACAGTCTACCGCAAATGATCTAAATTAATGAATCCAATTAGTTAGTTGTGATACAACTAACTAATAAAATAGTGAAGGGAGTAGTGAAGGATCAAGCAACCATTGCACTTTCATTCCATGGGAGATATTACATCGAAATAGACTGAAATATGTACCTGGTAATCGAAGGCAAGAAGAAAAAGGAAGTCAGCCACAATAGTGTCACAGCAGGATGAACAAAATCACAGCAGCAACTTGTAACTCCCGACAATCAACAAAACAGACCCAAAGAGCTTACAAAACCAAACAACAACACTTAAACCCAAAAAAGACCCAATCGACTTCCAGTTAAAACTAGACGGTCCAACAAATGATTTAACACTATCAATAGACCAAATCCCAACAAGAACAGATAACACCCGAAGAAAAAAGAAAGAACTTCAGAGAACTTGGATTCCAAACAGACCAAAACAGCCTTCAACTAGCCCTCAGGATGCGATAGAACAGTAGAATCCTCACTGTTTTTCTTTCTGTGTGTGTGTGTGAATCTGTCTCTCAATCAGTTTTTTTTTTCTCTCACTGGACTCACTGTCTCCAACCCCCTCGAAACTGATCGTTCCAGAAAATCTAAAATTTGATGGTTAAAGCTTTTTCAAAATTGATTTTGAAATTGTCTATTCGAGACTCCCTCTAGATTGTATTCCCCTAAACTCTCCAATTCTGTTTTTCAACTCTCTCCCAGATTCACCCTTAAAACTTCTCCTTTCAGACTTCCTATTCTCTATGCTTTCTCTATATATGAAAAAAACTCTCCTAGTATCTCCTGGATGCCCCAATCTATGTCCTATCTCTTAAGCACCCAAACTCCCCAAAATTCCCCTTTATTTCTCTTTGTGTGTGTTTTTTTTCCAGTGTATTCAAGTCTCTTTTTTTAGTTATGTTTTTATTTCCCTTTTTATAGACAAAACAGAACCCTTTTCAATTCAACAGTTCACCTTTCCTTTACAGCTTGTATATTCCCTCCCATGTGCACCCCTTTATATTTTTAATCACTCCCCCATATTAGTTCTGATGTCCAGCTAATAAAGGTATCAGGCCAACCAAACTGTTCTTTTTCTCATTTGTTAATTCAATTTAGTATGGGTATTCTATATTATAATCCATTCTGCCTTACACTTTTGTAATATGGTACCCATGTTACTTCTGTTTTATAACATTAGAAATGCTTAAATAGGGTGCTATTCACATTACTGATCCCTATTGAGTTTTTAGTGATTCAATTAGGGCCTCTAAAAGTCCTAACATTTACAGGCTAATATACTCAAACAAATGGCATCAGTTTTTTTTCAAGAAAAAAAATCGGGATATGAGAGGAAATGGGTAACATGTTTATTTCGAAACCTATTGGAAGCCTAACAATTCAGAGGGAAGATGGCAACACAGAAGCTAACAAACTGCTTTAAAAAAACTAGTTAAGAAAAATCAATTAGTTCACGTTATCATTAAATCAACAGAACAAATAAAAAGAAAAAAAAAATATGAAGAGGAAAAGAACAGGAAATCAAAACACAACTAACAGGAGAGATGAATTGCTTAGACTAAACATAAGATTTACCTAGAAACCAGTCTGAGTCGTCGAAGCCTTACGGAAACTTCTTCGAGTCTTGTCAAGAACAACCATTAATCGCATGTTTTCGTATGGTAACATGCGAGTAACAATTGTTACAACCTAGAATCTTCACGAAGCCTATCCGAACTGAATTGGGAATTAAGGTTGGGTTCTTAGATTTGAAATTCGAACAGTTTCGGCTTGGTTCGAAGGTAAAGGGGTATGGATTTGGCAAGGGGAGGTCATGGGGGTTGTATGGTGTTAATTTGGTGGTCATCGGAGCGGTTGCCGCCGGCTTAAGGGCGGTGGGGTATGATGGCGGCTGCTAGGGTTCCTCATCTCTTCAGAGATGAGGTTTGAGAGAGAGGTGAGACTAAGGGGTGTGAACGGGGGCCGGGTCCGGGGGAAATTGATAATTCCGAGGTGATTAATTAATCCAGACCGTTAGATCTAATTAAATCGACGGTATGAATTATTTTACTAAAGGAAAACGACACCGTTTGGTATTAGTGGACGCTGGATCGGTTAGGGGTAAGTGGGTCGGGTTTAACTATTGTGCCTAGGTAGCTAATCATGACCGTTGGATACGTGAGATCCAACGGCTTAGAAAGGCGTGACAATAACGACGCCGTTTGTGCGTATCTGAGACCAACCGATTTGGGCTTATTTATTTTGGTGCCTTTTGGGCTTGGATTTTCCTTTTAAAACTAGCCCATTCCATTTTCTTTCTTCTTTTTTATTGATTTCTTTCACATTTCTTTTCCAAAACTAAAATTCTAAAAATCCTAAATTAAATTACAAAACCAGATTAACCTATCAAAATACTAATTAACTTCTAATAATAATTATCACACATAATTAAATAACAATAAAATCGCACAATTAGGACATTACACTTGATGGATGGACCTATATGAGTGTGGAGTGGGCCGCTTCTATGAAATTTGTGACAAAATTTCTAGAGCACTCATGAAAATCAGGCGTGCGCATGGCCTATTAGCGCAAAATACAAATAACAAAGTGTGTGCGATTATAATGCGATAGATAAGACACTAAGCTTACAAAAGAATTCTTGATTCATAGAAGTTCTTAACTTCACCATTTTTTCTGTAAGTTTAATCCTATTTTGTCTAGGTGTGGTTCATAGTCCAAGAGACACCAGATTCTATGCATTATGTTCTTTTGTGAAACCCAGCAAATTATTTTATTATAATATTCTTTTTGAGCTATGTGGGGGATTGTTGAGTCAAAAATATTTTACTATCTCAAAAAGAAATATTTTAAAACTGTCTATATTCATTTTTACACCATTATATTAATTGGTCATTATTATAGTAATTATTTTAATATATTTAGTTAGTTTGAATTCATTAGAATGAAAATTTGACAATAAAGTGGTAGTAGTTATTATACGTCATTTGTTGACGTTTTATCACATTACTTTTGTAACAGATTTTGAAATCTGATAATTAGTAATAGCTATTATACGTTATGGCCTATCAAATTATCTTTATGATTGCTTTTGTAACAGAAAAGTTTTTAATGGATTTTATTGATTGTTAACGTATAGTTTTCATCAAATTGTGAAGTTTTGGACTATATATACTTTGTTGGTTTTCATCTTTTAAAATGAAAATATAAAAAAGCTAAAAGCTTTTCTTCTCTATTCTTTGTGTTGTGTTCTCTTCTCGTTAAACTTTGTTGTTTCTGCTCCTAGTTAAACTAGAAGGGCTTGTTGAATCCTGGGGGATACGCCTAATATTATTTATCTCGGTGTGGACGAAATATCATTAAAGACAGTGTCTTTGACACGCCTCAAGCTAAACCGTTTATTCTCCATAATCTTTTAATTTTTTTCCAACAGGGTCTTCCACTTTGAACTCAAATGTTTAAGGCAGCTAGAGCTGCGGTAAAACTATGATGTAAAAGAATTATTCATGGGCGGACTGCCTGTTTCCTGTGTATTTTTCTTGATTCGGAACACTTATTGTTAGCTCGAGCAGTTGTTTTCGTCCATTTTCACTAAAAGCAGCCGCATCCTTGTGCCTCAAACTTTTTGGTCAAGGATGCATGTACTTGATATATCCAAATAACTTCCATGTACTTGTTTTCAAAATTCTCCTAGCATTCTGACTGAGACTTGACATGGGATTGTACTTAATTGTTTGACTCAAAATGTTAATAAGTATTTATGAATTCAAAACAATCAATATGAATGAAGGGCCAATCATAACAAGTCGTAACATATCGAAATTTAATAAGGAAAAAGATAATGGAAATATTTGTATTGGTAGCAGAAAATATCGGTGATCTTTATTCATGATAAGAGAATGATCTGCCTCTCCATGAAGAGGTTCAGATCTTTACAATCATGTTTTATTCGGTCTACCTGCATTCTGTTTTTTGTCTTGGGTTTTCACTCTGTGTTTTACTCTGTATTTCTTAGAGCCCCAATGGGGAAAGAGTGTAACCTCTTTTCTGATTCCTCTTCTTGTATTTATAGACATTGCTATGCGAGTTGACCTTTTTAGAGACCGGGCCCACGTTAGGAGGTTATTTCGGACATATCCGAAGAATTACGACCCCGATCAAGGTTTTAGGCGAGTACGGATAGTATTCTTAATCATAGTGGTCTCGGCGCCTATTATGTTTAAGGGACGGTCGATCTTATTGATTATCGCGGAATCGAATTACGACCCGTACACTAATGTTATTAAAAGATCAGCTATGACAATACGAATTAGTATTAAGCTTTTGTTTCTATGTTATGTTATTTTCAAAAGACTACTATGTGATACATTGTTTTCGCCATTTAGTCCCAACATTTTAAGGTTGCAAAATTCATATCAAGAAACTGTACCTAAAAGGCAACTTTAGTTGGAGAATGGCAACTGAAATACTAGTTATGTAGTAAACTATTCAAATATATATAATTTAGCTTTATTACTCGATTAAGTTTCTTCACTATTTTTCGAGCTTGTATGAGCTAAAATTGATGAAAACTTCCTCCGTCCGAATTGTTTAATATAACTTCGGTTACAAAAATGGAAATTAATTAATATTAAGTCAATCAATTAATTGAAAGCTGATAAAGGTGCTCAGGGACGCTGAATATTATTATGCATTGAAAGTAAATGAGTTATTATAGTGCCGGACCGAACTTATCAAAATAGTCCCTAGTTTGTCTTTACGGAAAGTAGATAAAGCAAATAAAGGTGGTTCACTCCAGAAGTATTCGCCGCACCCAGGAGCAGTATGTGAGTTAAGAGTTGCTCCCAAATTTTGCTAGTATGTGCGCCACTTGGCTTCCTTCACAATAGACATGTCTAACTTCCGGTTGGTTTAGAGCTTCTACGAGGAACCTGCAATCATGTAGAAAATTAGCATTAACTTTAGTATGAGAATCGTCATGCAATAATTGTAGTAACATCTGGCTATCTATATCCACTATAAGTGAAATTCGATTTTTTGTGAACGCAAGTTCCAATCCTTTCAGAAGGGCAGTGATTTCAGCTTGAATAGGGGATGTGGCCATTGTAAGGTAAGAGAAACCATCAACTCATTGACCTTCATAGTTTATGATGATTTCACATGCTCCTATGTTATCGAAGTTATTTTGGTATGCACAATCTATGTTAAGTTTATAAATGTTGTGTGGTGGAGGGTTCACTAGTACCAAACACTAAGTGATGGTCACATGCAAAGACGGGGAATTTTAAATTTTCCAATTCTTATGTAGCCTCTAAGTTTAACTTCAAGTCACTTTAACACTAATTATTACTACTAACTCCATAATTCAACATGATAAAAAGTATGAAAAGGCAAGCGAACGTCACAGGCAAATATGGGAATTTTCTAATTTTTACCTAGTCTCTCTACCTTTTTGGGTAGGGTAAGACTTGTTTACATATTACCCTCCCTAGACCCCACCTTATGGGATTATACTGGATAGTTGTTGTTGTTGTTGCTACGTAGTCTCCAAGTTAAATACGCTATCAAGTTTTTTTTTTTTTAAATAATTAGAAGTAGTTACCCGTAATTTTGTCATAAAAGATAATTAATTATAAGACATAATTAACTTTCTTATGCATGTTGAATTGAAATTGATTGTCTAAAAATCATTTAGCTATAAGATAAGTCCAAACTTTATTTATCCATCGGTTCTTCTTGTTTATTAGATGGTTTTTTTCGTGCTTCGTATGGACCCAACGATTTAAATTTAGTGGCAGTTCTTTGTCTTCTACCTATTAACATACATTGTGTTGCTGTCTCAACTAAAAACTAAGTAGCTCATTGATTGCATGTACACGTTACTATTATACCTTATGTATAAACTAAAGAAATACGGGCAAAAGCAAGTACATAAAGACAGGCATTCATGACTTTACCAAAAAGGACCCTAAAGGTGCATTATTTATGTAAGTAGTACTCCTTCCTTCCGGTTCAAAATAAGTGATTTTTTGAATGTTTTCACACATATTAAGAAAATCATCTTTTAGCATTAATTAGCAATAGAATTGATCATTTTAACTTTACTATCTCACATAAACACTCCTAACATATATTCCAATACTATTTACTCCAAGAAACATCATCAAGTCATTCTTGAAATCCAAAAAATAACTTATTTTGGATCACAAAAAGCCAAAAAATCACTTATTTTTGATCGGAGATATTAAATAAAATGTGAAATAATAAGTGCCACAGCTAGGGGTAGCAGTGACCTGCAAATTAACCACGTGATAGGGCAGGGTGTAATTATTACATCTGTTGTAGCTTTTGAAAATATAGGAGAAAGTAGAATTCTTTTGAAAATATGCTGTCAGCAAATTTATTTCGGCTTGAAAGTTTCTTTTGTTTAAAGTCCATTAAACCACTTTACCTGTGCTATCTTTCTCCGGCAAGCTCCTTCCCGTCTCTTTCTCCGGCGACATTGGCCTGTATGTTTCTCTCTTTCCCTCCCCTTACCTCTTCCTCCAGAATCCCTCGTATGCATTTTTTCATAGGAACAAAAAGCCCTAATCCGGAAATGTAATTGTGTTGCAATTTGTTATATTTGTTCTACTGCATGAATTTTTTCTCATGTATGAGTTAATCTGCGTTTTTTACCAAAAAATATGATGCCCTTTAGGATAAATGATAATTTCTTCTGAAATATTTTCGGAAAAAAGGTTAAGAGAAAATATGTTATGATAATTTCTTGTTCTTCGGTTAGACTCATATATCTTAAAAGCCCGTTTGGACATAAGAAATATTTTCTTTTTCTCTAATTTTTTTTACTTTTTTATCAAAATAGGCGTTTGTTCATAAAATTTCCCATTTTTTACTTGAATATGCATTTTGAAATTTTTCAAAATTTGAAAAACTCCAAAAAGCAGTTTTTCAAAATTTTCATCCCTTATATTTAGTATCATGCTTATTGACATTAGTCTTGGACTACACATACATATTTATAGTTTTTCTTCATTTGCGCCTTTTTTCATTAAAGCCCAAGTTTTATTTTAACTTTGCGCTTAAAGCCTTAATAGACCTTAGAGCTTTTTTGCCTTTTTTTTTCTTTGATAACACTAGTAGAACACTGTCAAAGGTTATTTTTAAACCAGCAACTTGTTATCTGATATGAGTACCTTGTTTTTTTTTTTTTTAAATTCAAATGCTTGACGAGTGTTTCTCTCTTTTGTTGGTTCAGGGTAATCAATTTGACTGCAACTGCTTGAAGGATTGAGTCTCCTTGGGAAAATGAAGTAATGTCTTTCTTGTTTTGTAAATTCTATTTCCGATACATCTTGCATTCACTTAAAACTCAAATTCAGGTGCTATTAAATGTCACGTAGACAAGATGGAGAAAAGAAATACTATACAAATATTACTTTCCTATAAGTAGCCTGCAGTCGACTGAATGTGCTCTTTAGCCCAAAGCCTATGTGTTCATGCTTGTTCCTGTATCTTGTCTAGCGTGTTTGATAAATTGTGTGAATTATTGCAAGCACATTTATTTTTGGGGTACGAGGTGATGCTGAATGTTGTGTTTGCATCATGATTTTAGTAGTAGTTTGATCTGTTCTTTCTGAAAAAAAACTGAGTTTATTTGTTCGCTTGCATTAATATTGTTAGTAACGTAATTTAATTGCTTTGAACATTTTGTCGTGGTGTAGAAGGAGAGCACATATACAGCGGGATGAAGAAAATTTGGGAGAAATGGAGGCAAATCAACCAGTGAGGCAGAAAATAAATGAACCAAAGACACCATATCACCGCATGATCGATATTGATGGTATGTTCGTGAAATTAATTCTTCTTTTTTCCTTCGTACCCGTTTAACTCACTTGTCAATTTTCTGTGTCATGCAAGCTTCATGGATAGATCAAATAATGTGGTGGCGTGTTGTCTTCCTGCTTTTCACATGCCGACCAATCTTTTTGAAAAACTTTTAATGCTTGATAGGTTTATGGATAGATGAAAATCGATTAGTGTATTGACCTGGTTTTTTGCATTTGCTAGTCTTCTTTTTCTATCTTTTCCCAGGTGATTAATCATAGATCTTCTTTCTTTTTTCCCTTTTGATTTGCTTCAATTAGAGTGATGATTTGGGAGGAAATATCTTAAGATTTGAACTTATTTGGATCATTTAGCAATAGTCTTGGAAATATTATAGAAGTTTCTTTATGTGGTGCTTATACTCATTTAGTGGATTTTGTTCATGCTACTGATGCATCTTGTATCTCTGTTGTTTAATTTGCTTTTTCATTGATATTTAGGTTATGGTTATTTTTAATTTTTCTCAATTTGCAAATTACAAAGTTGATGTGTAGTCTTCTCAGTATCTCTACACCTTTGAAGTTTCTCATGTGGTGCTAAACCTTTTATAATGTGTTGGTGGTCGTACATTAAAGCTGCTAATACCATTATGTTGGGCACTTGGAGCTTCAGGATCTGCTTGTCATATGGCATGATGTTTGTATATCATTATGTATTGGAAAATCCAAGGGAAAATGCACAAGTACCCCCTTGACCTATACCCGGATTTCCAACTACATGCTTTTTCTTCACGGGAATCATATTATCCCCCTAAACTTGTTTTAAATGGAATTATTTGCACCCTTAACACTGACGTGGCGAAGTGTGTGTATAAGAAGAAAAAAATTGATTTTCAGATTTTTTAAGTTCTTTTTTTACCATTTTTCTTACTTTTTTTCCTCATCCTTTTCCTTTTTCTTTGTCTTTTTTCTTTAACTTTTTTTTTCGTTTCTTCTCTAATTCCGGTGGATATTCATTCACATGCAACTTTTTCTAATCGTTTTTCTTTCTTTTTTTCTTTTCACACACAAATTAAACCCTCAAATAGATCTATTCATAAGCAAAGAAAAATACACTCAGATTTGGGAGAAAAAAATCATCATCGGAAAACCTTCTTACGTCGGAAAAGAATGATGTATTGAAATTTTAACTGGAAAACGTTTTCTCTGCTTACGTTTTTATTTCTTTTGCTCTTCCTCCACACATAAATTATATAAATTACACTTTATATATACACACAAAAACACACTTAGATCAGGATAAAAATTTATCGCCGGGAAAAAAACTTCGCCAAAAAAAATAGTATTTGTGAAATTCTGACGACCACCATTTTATGCCGCCGATGACCAAAACAAAAAAAATGAGAATAATAAGAAATTAGAAAGGATAAGAAAAAGAAGAAAGAATAAAAAAGTAATAAAAATACATGTGGGGGCGCGTGTAGCTGACCACTTGCCAAGAGTTTGGTGTTAAGGGTGCAAAAAATTCTATTTAAAATAAGTTTAGAGGGTAATAGGATTCCCGCAAAGAAAAAGTGTGTAGTTGGGAATCCGGGTATAGGTCAGGGGGTACTTATGCATTTTTTTAAAATCCGGCTATAATAAAACGACAAGAATTTTATGAAAATTTGATCTTACAAGAGAGATTTCCACCGCTTTATCAAACACATACACATTCTTGTATTTTCCCCCCTTTATCAGAACTTAATCCTTGTTAGTTCGCTACAGTTCCTTACCTGTCATTAAGATAATTAATTGACACTATTAGGGACATTTCTCAATTTTGTTTCTCATTGCTTTTTTCCCATCCATTTCTTTTGCATTTGCAAGGGTCTCATATGCAGTTGCTAGGTAAAACGTTATAGAGTTATTCTATGTAATTGAGTAAACTGTGCGCATAATTTTTTTTATTTGGTATCGCCATGTTCATGGTGTAAGATTTCAGGAATTTAGGATATGGGCTATAGTGGGAGTAGATTTCGACATGTATGAGCCCGTTTGGCTTATCTGATTTAAAGTAGCTGATAAACATTATATGCTGATAAGCACTTTAAAGTGCTGAAGCTGATTAAAAAAATAAGCAATTACGTGTTTGGATAAAAGTGCTGAAATTAATAATATGCAGCTGAAGAACTGGGTATACAAAGAGTTTTGTTTTAGAAAGAAGTATTTTAGGGATAGAATAGTAAATATTTTGGTCAAACTTAAAGTGCTTATAAGCTAAAATTTGATAAGTTGGGGGAGATCAACTTATGGCTTTTGGCTTATAAGCACTTAACTTATAAACACTTTTAGTTTTACCAAACACGTAGATAAGCCAAAAAGTGCGTATAAGCCAGTTTGAACAGCTTATAAGCTTAGCCAAACACCCTCTATGTTTCTTGGAGCAAATTTAGGCAGCCTTTCAGTCACCCTGCCCAAACTTCTAAAAAAATCAATATTTTAACGTACAAACTCACAAAAATCTTGAAAATCCTGCCAAAAAAGTTAGGGTTCTCCTTCCCAATTTCTAACAGATTTTACATTAGTATGTTTTCTTTATGGCTATTACTCCTCTTACAACTCTTGTGTCCACTGCATGAACTCAATTAGAATATTAGACGAGTATAAATTCAAGAAAGTTATGTTATTTTTAAGTATATCTTGAAAGATCTATATGAAGGATCAACATGGCTATATTAAAAACGGCATAAAGATTCCATGTAGTGTGGCTAATAGATGATCTTATCAAAAAAAAAGAAAAAGAAATTGGCTAATAGATGATGTATCTTAGTGCTCATGCTTTTTGGTGAACAAATATTAATTCATATGTATTTGGAGAGAAATGTCTAGAGAAATGTTTGAAAGGTAATATTGCTTAAATCTCTGTATCATAAAATTTTTGCTTAAACCAGTGCAAGTTTATTTGTCGTTCTCACTTTTGTTGACTTTGTAGTTCTTGTAGGATCTTTATCTCTTATACGAGGTAGTTTTTAGGAAGGCAATGGTGATGTAGTACATGTCGAAGCCATACGCAGTGCATTGAATGAGGTGGTTTCTTCTAGTAAGAATAAATCCCAATTGTTGGTTGGATATTATCTGAGGATGAAGCTGATGTCATGGACTAAGATGATGCAGGTTTAATTTTATTGTTCGTATATAACCCAAATATATGTTGGTTTTGTTTCTATCTCTTTTTGAGTAACTTTTGGTGTTATTATTCAGCAATATTTCATGCTTTCAAGTTAATATTTTTTAATAATTTATTGAAATGGTTCAAGCATATATGTTTTGTTATTAGATACATTTGTAGAACGCCAAAAGCAATTTATTATATCTCAACTTGAATTGTGGGAAGTTTCACTTGAAGACCTGTATAAGATGTTGAATTTCAATTATATAGTTGTGCCTAAGAGTATGACAATTGTGATTGCGAGAAACATTTGTATGTTATCTGATTATTTTCTTTATTCGTTGTTTGCTTTACATTTGCGTTATTTTATAGTGTAGATGGCATGATATTTGGCGCAATTAGAACTAGATGTCAGACTTGTAAAGAAATTTTGTATTTTGATGGATCAAAATTTTCGTGTCTTGCAAATTCGTTATGTCGAGGTAAATGTCTTTATTTTCTTTTAATGGTCAAGAGGGCAGTCACTCCACGAAGAGTGTCACAAAGTATATAAAATGGAGAGTTATACAAGTATTCAGAACTAGTGCGATCTTCTTTTCTCTTTTAAATTTCCAACGCAACAATGATCTTGCATTCTTTTTTCAGTGGTAGCAAGTCCGCCAAAATTACGTATAAGAGTCTTATTTTCATAATACGTTGAAGCAACATAGTATAAATGTGATAGGGAAGATAGATCTTTACATAGATATGGTTTTTGGAGGGCGTTATAAGATTCAAGATAATCATAAATGCTTTCTGGTTAGCTAAGATGATTTTCCTGGTAAAAAAGGTACTTTTCTTTAACGGCGTAGAAAATTATATAAATTTCTTTTACTTTATTTTATCATATTTTTTATGTCATATATTAATAAAAAATATGTTATTGTAGATATCTTTTTGCTCTAGCCTTTCGAGCTGGAGAGTACAGAGAATACGGAACCTGAACCTTTGTACAACTTTCTTAAAAGGGAGAAGATTTTACCGAATGGAACCTGATCCTGTTTTATTGAGAATCTTTCACTGCATAAGCAATA
>JASVEL010009060.1:0-89480 GCA_032618575.1 Nicotiana noctiflora | reverse complement strand
TGCTCGGCATTCCAGTGAAGAAGGATCCATAGATGACAAGGGCGTTCCGTTAAATTTGGAGCTTGAATCTTGACTTGTTCTAGATTCTTACACCGTGCTAAGGTAAACCTCTTGAGTCTTTCACTCGCGATATCTTTATTTTTCAGGCTATAGCAAAATATTAATTCCAATTCTGAAATGTTTGAACATTTCGCGAATTGGTCTTGAAGTTGTTGGTCTATGATATTGGTACTTCTCAGTTTGAGTATTTGTAAGTTATTATAAGCATCCACATTACAGATTTCCCAATTCTCCTCTCCATATTCAAAGCTTCGAAGATTTGGAGCCCGAACTGAATATAAAGATACTCCAGATATACTAGGCCAAAAACATGTAATTCTTTTATACCCTGGCAACAAAATAGATATAATACCTTGAGGAACAAGCATCTACCTATAACTCTTTGCAATATTTTTTCTGATATATAGACTTCATCTAAATAAAGATATTTAAGATCACAGAATCTTATGATGTTGTTTTGTGGTGATAATAGTATCAAATTCAAACTTGCAATTACTTAGTGTTAGATCTATCAGCCTTTTAGCAGTATAAATTGCATCAGGTAAACTATACCAGAAAAATGCAGTTCCAGTACCAATCCATCAATCAATATGAGGAGTCAATTTTGGATTATGATGAATATATATAAGGATGAGTTGTTCAAGACGCAAGTTTTGTTCAACATGAGGTTTTAGGAATTGATTAACCAAATTGACAAACTTTTCTAGGGGCATATGACTACGGCTCCAGCGGTCTGGTAATTGAGCGAGTACCAGCTTCGGTCGTTTAGTCCAATAAAAGTGCATCTCTTGGACAGTACACAAGTTTGAGCCGTCTCTTTTGGTTCAAAGCTAGTGTGACATAATATATGATAAATGATATACATGGGCAACTCTGATATTCTATCCTCGTTTTCATCAACTATGTCTGATAAAGTCTCTTGCTTGAGCGCTGCTTTACGTTTGATCCTATGTACCCATAAAATGCATAAAATTCTCCATTTTTGAATCTCGAAAAGAGAAAACATCCTAATTAGCAGAATGTATAGCCTGTTGCTTTATTTTATGTGCTCTTCTACGACCAAAGACGAGCTTTATTTAGGGATGGTAATGGGGCGATGCGGGTGCAGAAAAACCAATGTCACTAGCAATTGCGGAAGCTGAGAATGAATTGAGTTTTGAATGATGATGCTGATTTTATTGTGAATAAAAGCTGATTACAAAAGATGCAGGAAGTCGAGGGGGACAAACACTAGTATAGAGAAATGATTGCTTGAAAATGTTTGATTGCTTAGTCTCCCCTAATAATACTTTAAAAAAATAAACCAAAGTTACATGACTTGTCCTAATAAAGTTGTAAAAGCACACTGAATGAAAATGATGTAAACTAGCCTAAAACAATACAATAAAAAAGACTTAGTTTATCACAATGTAGAAACAAGTCCAATTACAGCAACTTTACCTTGCGGGTCAGGGTCTGCGTGCACGGTGCTTTGGGCACGCGCGACACTTGTTGTGATCGCCTGAGGCTAGGCGCTGATGCTTGGCATCAGGGTTTGGGCGCGAGGCGCTACTGGAATGGGCCTACAGTTAGGCGCTGGCGAGGCATCAGGATGTGCGCGCGTGGCATTTTCCAGGTGAGCAACGCTATTGTCATTGGCTAGCCACTAGGTGCTGGCAAGAGGCATCGGTGGGGCGAAAGAGGCACTTGCGAGCTTGTCACTTGGCGCAGCCAAGTCCACATGACCGAACATGGCGCTAGGCATTTTGAGGCTTGCTAGGCCGCCATGGGGCGCGTCCAAGAGGTCATAGGGCATGTCTAGAAAGTAGCACATGACATTCTCCCTCACCTGAGTTGGCACCGTCCTCGGAGCCTTGTCATCACGATGATGATGGTGATGGTTATTTTGATGATTGATGGTTGGGAGGTCTACGCCCCTCTGTTCTGGGAGGTCTGCGCCCCTCTATTCTGGGAGGTCTACGCCCCTCTCTTCTTTGAGCTTGCTTTGGTAGCGAAGCAACGATTTCATGCAGCTGACATGGAAGACTGGACGGATCTTCCACCATGATGGAGTTTTCACCTGGTATGTGGATTTCCCAATGCGTTTTTAATGGATAGGGGCTCGATATATTTTTGTTGCAGGTGAGGATCATGGGTCCTCTCTACGAATAAGTATCGTTTTGGGATGCATAACATTATTTTGTCCCCCGTTTGATGATGGGCAAAGCAAAGATTATGTTCGGTGAACCTTTCTGCCCGCTCTTGGGCTCTGACGAGATACCTCCACACTATCTTCATGTTGCGCTCCCATTCGCTCGAGAAGTTGGCAGCTCGAGGTGATTTCGGCATGATGGATGCATTCCCTATTTGCGGGAGAAGCGGTTGCTGTCTGGTAACAATTTCAAAGGGGGTTTTGTTTGTATGAAGGTCCTTTTGAGAATTGAAACACAGTTGAGCAACATCCAAGAGCTTCACCTAATGCTTCTGTGATTCGGTTGCAAAGTTGCGAGATTTTCCTACAGCATGTCATTGAACCGGTTTTTCTGGCCATATGATGATGAATGGATGTCTGAGTTGTGACTCAATTCGACCCAAAGCACCTGAAGAGATGGGTCCAAAAGTTGCTAGTGAAGCGTGAGTCACGCTCACTAACAATGTGTTTGGGCATGCCCCAATGTTTGATGATGTGCGAGAAGAAGAGTCTAGTTGCATCTTCTGCTGAGATGTTCTGTGGGGCTGCTATAAGGGTTGTATAGTCTGAATACTGATCTATGACAACTATGATGGATGCGAGATTCCCAACTTGGGGCAATCCTATGATGAATCCGAGGGAAACACTTCACATGGTCTCTGTAGGACATGTAGTAGTTGTATAGGTCCCTTCTGTGATAAGTGATCCGACTTGTCCTTGTGGCATGGCTGACAAGTCTTCACACACTGATGAGCGTCACCCGTCTTTTGTGGCCGGGGACATGATGGCTGTTTGTTGTTGCGAAGGGTAGCCGGAACCAGGGGTTCATGTCTGTCGACTACCTTCTCCAACTGCATGGCCGATATATTTCCAGCGGCCATCTTTATGGGAAAACATGGTATGGTGTAGCGCTTGGCCCTGTTTTCTCCCATCGTGAGGAGCATGTTGGCATATGGTACCGGTATGGTGTTGGTTTGCCTCATGAACTCCAAACCCACTATCATGTCGAAGTCATCTATGATTGCGATGCGCAGGTCGATGCTTCCTTTGTATGGGCCAAGTTTCACTGGGACATTTGTGGCTGTTCCGCCCAATGTATGGGGTGGCGAGTTGATGGCTTTGACGCGACCTTTACTCTTCTTAACCACTAGACCAAGGCGCTCTACCTATGTTGAGTCCAAGTAGTTACGGGTAGCACCCATGTCTGTCAGTGCGTGAATGGGCTGGCCATTCATTTTCAACTCGACGAACATTAGGGTCTCGCTTGCTTAGGAGGTCCTTTGCCTATCTTTTCTTTACCATTCTTAGTAGTTGGGGCTGAGATTTTCTTAGGAGGACATGTACCGATCCCCGCTAAGACATGTGGGATAGAGCCAACAAGTGCATTGAAGGAGCCTACCTGGTTTGCTTTTGATGTGTCTGATGCATCAGTCTCATCTTCGATAGTTTGATGAGCATTGATCTTTATGTTTGGGCATTCATTGTTCCAATGTGCCCCGACGTAATGATGACATTCTGAGGGAGGCTTTCGGATGCAATGTTGTTGCTGTTGGAGGGAGGAGTCTTAGCTTTGGACGCACTCACTCCGGTCTCCCCCACTTTCGCTTGTGCCACCATTGCTGGGATGGTTCCTATTGAATCCCCCTCGGAAATGCGGCTGGGTCCTATCGTTCTGAGTTCCCAAATGATAATCGCCAAGGCATTCTAGAGATTGAATGGCCTTGGGCAGGGTGTTTACCCGTTGTATTTGTAGTTCCATACGGGCATGAGGTTTCAAACATTCTATGAATGCGAAGAGTTTGTCTTTGTCCCCCATGTCACGTACATTTAGCATGAGTGCAGAGAATTCGCGCGCGTACTCACTCACTGATCTGGTGTGGCGAATCTTCCGTAGCTTTCTCCTTGTGTTGTATTCCACATTTTCGGGGAAGAACTGCAGGCGTATGGTTGCCTTCAATTCGTCCCATGTCTGGAGAGTATCTTCACCGGCCTTGGTGGCTTCGTATTTGACACGCCACCAAATTTTGGCATCGCCCTGAAGATACATGACAGTTGTTGCTATCTTTTTGGATTCTTCCAAATGGCCCACGACATCGAAGTATTGTTCGACGTCGAAGATGAAATTTTCCACTTCTTTAGCTTCCCGGGATCCGTCATATGGTATTGGCTCTGGTATCTTAAGTTTGTGTGGAATGATGTTGGGGTTTGCTGTACCCCTGATGTGGTTGTCGCCTTCTCGAAGTAGGCTATGGAGGGCAGCATTGACAACATTGAGCTGGCCTGTCAAGTCGTCTATGGTTTGCTGCATGGCAGTTAGTCTGTCTGCCTTTTGTTCTTGATAGGCAAAATCATTGGCACGATCCTGTTGGAGGTCCTCAAATTTGCCATGAATAATGGAATTTTCAATGGTTGCCGTTTGTTTGTCGTCCTCAGAGTTACGGCTGATGTTTGCAATGTCATTTTCGGCCTGCCGCATTCGGCGGTCCAGGTCGTCCAACCTTTGTACTAGGTTGGTGCTTAGATCAGGTATCGTGTCTACGATGGGTCATAATCGGTCAACCGTCTCTTATAGGGATGCTAGACGCTCCCCATGATTCACCATGGTTAGAAATGGTGATGATGGCAAATGTGTTTCCTCGTCCGATGTCGAGCCTAGGCTCTGATACCAACTATTATGCAATACCTTCCTGATATTCTTTGGAAGGGAAACGTAAGGCTAGGCAACCGATGTCAATGCGGTTGCCGTCCGCCAATGAGGTCTCCTCCCCACGCTAGACTAGATCGTCAGTGTCGTGCGCAAAAACCAATGTCACGAGCAATTGCGAAAGCTGAGAGTGAATTGAGTTATTAATGATAATGCTGATTTCATTGATGAATAAAAGCTGATAATAAAACATGCGGTGTCGAGGGGGAGAGACACCAGTACAGAGAAATAATTGCTTGAAAATGTTTGATTGCTTAGTCCCCCTAATAATACTTAAAAAAATAAACCAAAGTTACATGACTTGTCCCAATAAAGCTGTAAAAGCACACCAGATGAAAATAATGTAAACTAGCCTAAAATAATGCAATGAAAAGGACTTAGTTTATTACAATGTATAAACAAGTCCGATGGCAACAACTTTGTCTTGCGGGTCAGGGTATGCGCGCGCGGTGCTGTGGGCATGCGCGACACTTGTTGTGATCGCCTGAGACTGGGCGTTGGTGCTTGACATCATGGTCTGGTCACGAGGCGCTACTGGAATGGGCCTGCAGCTAGGCGCTGGCGAGGCATCAGGATGTGCGCACGCGGCATTGTCCGGGCGTACGCCGCTGTTGTCATTGGCTAGCCACTGGGCGCTGGCGAGAGGTATCGGTGGGGGTGACAGAGGCACTTGCGCGCTTGTCACTTGGCGCAGCCAAGAACACATGGTCGACCATGGCGCTAGGCATTGTGAGGCTTACTAGGCCGCCATGGGGCGCGGCCAAGGGGTCATGGGGCGTATCTGGAAAGCGGCCCATGACAGATCTTATGTCCATTTTCGGATCTCGAAAAGAGAAAACATCCTAATTAGGATAATGTATAGCGTGCTGCTTTATTTTATATGCTCTTCTATGACAAAAGACGGGCTTTATTTAGGGATGGCAATAGGACGGTGCGGATGAGGAACGGTGCAGGTTTGAACATTGGCGGGGAGGGACGGGTTTAATTTTTAAATTTAAAAAAAAATAGGGTGGGGCAGGTGCGGGTGCGAGTGTGCGCGTGCAGATTTAATATTTTGTACAAATAGAGAGATCTTTATAAAGTCTTTTCTTCTATTTAAAATATATGTAGTTCATGCACTAGAAATTTTCGTTTATAAAATTATGCATTTATAAAAATGCATTTTAGTCACTTTAATATTCTTAATGGTGCTATCTTGTAAAGCAAATGAAAGGCAAAGGTAAACGTGTCTTCCATTTCTATTTAATATTTTCTTTATTGCCTAATAAAAATGAAATTTTGTGACAGGACATAAATAATATTATGCAAGGCTCCCTCTGCATTTTCTACCTTCTACCATAATCATCATCATATATAGTACTTGATTTAATGTCAATATAGAGCCGTATCAATATAGAGCCGTATCAGTATGGAAAAGTGTACGTAGTTCAAAATATATTAGTCCAGTAAGGACCTTTGAAAAAATGTCCACAAAACCCTCATTTGCAAACAAAACCCACTAATAATTTGAGGCACGTTTCCTATTAATTGTCTATTTACTTTATTCATTTCCATAAGTTATGGAGTTTAATTGTTCTATAGAAAAAACCACTAGATTTAGAGGCAAAATATGGAAATTTAAGAATATTTTGGATGTAATTAATTATTTTGTTAAAAAAAAATAAATCGGATTTAACTCTAGCTTTCTTAAAAAGAAATAATTTTTATAATAAAAAAATTGCTGGTGTGGGGCGGGGCGGGTGAACATGGATGGAGTGCGGGGCGGATGAATGTGGGTTTAAATTCTATGCGAGACGAGTTTAAATTTCGCGGGTTCAGACAGAACCCGCACCGCCTTGCACCACCTGTATTCCTAGCTTATTTTAAAGAAGAGTCTGTGGTAATTGGTCACAACTTTCCTTTTCTTCTCAATGTAATAATTAATTAAAAGTACTGTAAAGTATATTTTACTTATAATTTATTCTAGATTACTAATTAATGTTAAATATATAGAATAGCTTGCAATTTCCTTTTAAATGACATGTTTGTGTAAGAAGTTTTTACTCGATTAGTGCTTGAAACACAAACTAGAGTTGAGATCTATATATAACACTAAGTATTATGTGCCAATAAGACAAGAGGGGTTGCTCTGATGGTAAGCAACCCCCACTTCTAACCGAGAGGTTGTGAGTTCGAGTCTCTCCAAGAGCATGGTGGGAAGTTCTTGGAGGGAAGGATGCGGGTTGTTGTTGTTGTTGTTTATTATGTGCCAATAACCATGTGCATGATCATCGAAACCTTCTTGATCACCAAGTTTCAGTTTTAAAATTGGCAATTTTGGATTTATTTAAGTAATATACACTAATATAGCAATAAGTTTTAGGTTATAAATTTTATGCACTAAGGGGTCGTTTGGTTTGAAGACAAGTTATGCTAAAATTTGGTTATGTTGGGACTTGGGATTAGTTATTGATTGTTTGCAATGTTGTATTAATTAATTTTGTAATTGCTAATTTTACTGTTTTATCCTGAGATTAATATTTTACCCTTGGCAGGTATAAGTTATCCCAAGAACTATTTTAATTCGGAATAATTTATCTCAAAAATAGTAACAAAACAAGGAACAACACGATACTAAATTTTTCTCTCAAGATTATCTTTTCTTATCCATCGTACCAAATGACCCCGAATAGTTACACAATCAGGTCTATAAAGTAATTATGGGTAAACTTTTATAACAAACATTAAGGACAATCAATCGAAACCTCTTTTTTTGTGGTTTCAAATTTACACAAACCTTTGTTTTCAATTAAAATTTTGCTTCTTAAATTTTTGGAATACTTTCAAAGACACCCTTAGGTTTGACCTCATCACATTCACGTCCCTTATGTTTAACAATATTACACTTACCTCCATTATTTTGAATTTTTTATAATAAATCTTTTACCCTACTTATAGTTTGATACAACTACATCTTAGCCCCAAATAAGCTGGGATTAGCTATGTTACTCTAGTTTAACATCTAAATATATTTTGAAACATAACTTTTAAATATCATAAAAAATAAATCTCAATTACCAAATTGTCAAAACAACAACAAATATAACAAACTCATTTTGTAATTGAGAAGAAGAAGAAAAAGAAACCGTAAGCATAAAAAGGAAAAAAAATAGTAGTAATAAAGAAGAAGAGAAAGGTGTATGTATTTGAAGTTATCAATTAAACCATTTTTAAATAAACAAGTACAAATTTAATTGATGGCACAAAACTGGACACCGCATGAATATTTTACCAAACTACTAAGGGCTTTTTTTTGGGTGTGTTTGGTAGGATGGAAAACATTTTCCAAGTTTTTTTATATTTGGTTGGCCTAAATATTTTGGAAAATATTATCCTTGTGAATTTATTTATTTTTAATTGGAGAAAAATATTTTCTCTATCAAGAGAAAATATTTTTCAAATCTCCTTCTCAATATTCTCCACTATATTCTCCATCCCACCACCCCCACCATATTCTTTTTATGTTGTAGATGTATTTTTTAAATTTCAACAGTGAGTATTTTTTTTCATAATATAAGATTTTCTTTTATTTTGACAAAAAAAATACTTTCTTTTCAAGTAGAAAAAGTATTTTCTTTATTTCAATAAAATGAATACTTTATTTTCATGTTTTGGAAATAATACTTTCCTTTTGCAACCAAAAAGGAGTATTTCTTTTTAGTTATGGAGCACAAATTTAACATTATTTTCGCATAAAAAAGTAAAGCAGCATGTTAGTTCCTTTGGTCATATGTGTATCTTTAGAGACTTGGGGGAAGATGGGGATGAGGAGAGTAGTATAAGAAATATTTTCCTAAAAAAATATTTTATACTCCCTAACTAAACACTAAAATATATTTTTCAGAAAATATTTTTCACTCACCAACCAAACAAGAAAATAAGTGATAAAACTATTTATTTTTCATAAAAAAAATTTCTAGGAAATTATTTTCACTAGTACCAAACACACCCTTTATCTCTTCTTCTATTCCTTTCCTTTCCTTGTCAAGGTCCCCCATTCATGTCTGACGAAAAATATCAGAAAATGATAGAAGGAGTGCCCATGTGAAACTTGAATTTAAGTGGCATTTTGTGAGCGTGTTTGGTCGGATAACATTTATGTATACCAAATAAATCATCACTGTAACATATAAATATTCTTTGGAATAGCATGCGCTCACTTTAAAAGCTCTTAGAAAAAGTTCTAATGGACCCATAACTGGCCCAAGTGAAGAGCATTATGGTTAGAAGTCAAACTCAAACACTAGCTCCTCCCGGGTCTACTACAACAACAAGATACAATTCAGTGTAATCTCATAATTAAATAAGTTTTGGAGCGCATAGTATATATGGTGACCTTATTCTTATTTAGAAAGACAGAGTTTGTTTTCGATAAACTCTCAGCAAAAAAAAAAAAACAAATATCAACAATAAAAGCCAAAAAGATAATAGCAACAATCTAGAAGCCAAAAATAATAATTAGAGGAAAGGAAGCAGTAAGTAAGCAGTAACAACAAGAAGATGTTAGGAACAGAAGTGGAAGGTAATAGGAAAACAACATGTAATACTAACAATCTAACAGCAACATGTAATACTAACAATCTAACAGCAAGAACACTACCAGACTAACACTAGTACCCCTGTACGGAACAAAATTACGCTCGACTACATACTATCCTTTTACCTTTATTCTCGAGCTTCACACCCTCGTATCAAGAGTTATGTCCTAGGTAAGTTGAAAACGCAATATATCCTACCTGATCACTTCTCCACATTACATGGTCTTCCTCTACCTTTTCTCATTTCCACAAAAACTAACCGCTCATACTTCCTTCCCAATACTTCTTAGCTCCTCTAAGGTCTATGATATTTACATATTATTTTTTTCTTTGTGTTAACCATAATTAGGGTAAGGAGAACATAAAAAATAAAAAGAAGCAAGACATTGTGATGTAATTTGGATCATACATTTTGGGGGCCTAAGAGGCGGTGATTTACCCTGCGGCGGATGTCAACAGTTCGAATCCGCTTATCTCCAACTCGTGAACTTAGCCGATGCAAAACTTACATTGTATAGGATATAACCATACACTTATAACCATTACACTACAATTTCAATTCAACGTCTATGATTCATTCTCAATTCCTTTATATGAGATGATAGAAGTTATCTTCTTTTCTTAGTTGTTTTATTGGACTCATTTGTTCAAAGTGTAATAAGAAAATAAATTTATTAAGTTTGCAAAACAAGATTGTATCGAATACAAGTAATAATATCAGAACACATCCAAATATGTTGAGCTTCACATATTCTTGTACAACCAACGAAGATCGATTCCGTAATACAGCTCAGTAAATGAATTTACCAAAATTTATCTTTGTGAGATATAAGCCAAGATTGGAAAAGGCGATGGATTTTGCTCGAAAAGAAGAAAGAAAAGGTCTATAATGTCATAATCAGGCTAGTGGAGTTTGGTTTTGCCTTTTGAGAAATTGAATGTGGGTTGTGAGGACAATTTTGAGGGTTGGCCATGTGAGAAGTAAATATTTGCCCTTTGAATAAAACAACTCCTTTGTAGGTATGGGCATGTGGTTGTTAGCACTTAGCAAATCCCAATCAATAACTCTAGTACAATTCTAGAAATGTCCTATTTGAACATTTTCCATTTCATGTTCCATAAATTTCTTTTTAAGTGTTTCAACTAGGGCGTGCCACTAGGACAGTTTACTGGATACCTGATATCTTTCACCAACACGAGTATATCTTTCACCAACACGAGTATTAAGTGACTCCACTAAAATTTATGCAAATGGTAAGAAACCTCTAAATTATAATCTCCTACCATTTTCAAGCCACCCACGACTGGATGGCGACTATAGATTTTCTCGTGTAATTACTTCTCATAAATTATTTTTTTTATAAAAAAAATGGCCTTGTATTTTGAGATAATTCAATTACATACAGAGATTTCAACCCCTTATAATACTCAGCTAGCACATGTCAAGTCTTCGATGATGTTTAAGTTTTGGCAAGTTTATGCTATTTGTTGATGCAATGTAATCACGTAGATGGATTGGGATATATTATGAATTGAATTATATAAGAAGAAAGGTGATTGAATTCACAACTACACACTTCAATGAAAAATTAAAACACATTTTGAAAAGGTCAAAATGCCTAATTTTCAAGCTAATTAACCAACAACCTATTGAATTTTATGACATAAATTGATTTAGCTACCCTATCATCTTAACCACCACATTACTTGCATGTAGTTTCCTTTTCAAGCTCATTTACTTACTCTTTGACCTTTTCCACCTTCCCCCTCCTCCTTTTGTCCTTTTAGTGAGGATGGACAAGTGAGCTTTTATTATTTATTTTTTGAAACTTTTGGTGGGACAGTAGAGACAGATCCAGGATTTAATGTTTATGAATTCCTGCAACGACCTCGAGTAAATTCATAGTAATTGATTTCACATTCAAACATTTATAGATATTTAGTTTGGAACACATTTACACAGTTTGGACAAAAAATATTGGGTTCACATGAAGTCACAAGCTGGATCCGCCCCTGGGTGCTGAGGGGGGTGTGTGGTGTTGGGTTGGGGTGGGGGGCTAGAAGTTGCTTCATATATGTAATATGTCTCATTATTAGTCCACATCACTTACTAGCAAACATAAAATAAAACATCTTTGCATGTTTTAACCAAAGAAACCATGGATTGGTATTCTTGGTTATCCAAGACTACTCTTGATCAAACACTTGTCTATGAGTATGGTCTTATTTTCAGTAGAAATGAACTTCACAAAGAGGATTTAACTTACTTCAACCATGAGTTCCTTAAAAGCATGGGTATCACTATAGCCAAACACAGACTAGAGATTCTCAAATTGGCAAGAAAGGAAGGAGGAACCCCATCAAATGGCCTTTCAAGACTTGTTTTGGCAATCAACAAAACCAAGAAGCTAATTTCCAAGAACTTCAGCAAGCTCAGTTTTCATCGAACCTCGACTCATCTGGCTCTATCGGAGCTCAAACCTTATCGAACACAGTGGACCGGAGCACTAAAGATGCTCGAGGGCTCGAAGGAACAAAGGCAAGAGAGAGCCATAGTTACAACCAGAAACACGATGAAGTCAGGACCACTAGACAGAAGAATGCAAGACAAAATGATGGTTACTAGTAGGAATTTGAGTGTCTCAGGTCCTTTGGATGGGAAAATTCAAGAAAAACTGATGTACCCTAATAGGAGTCCAATGAAGTCTGGACCATTGGACAGAAGGTACCAAAATAGTGCTGTTTATCCAAGCAGAAGCAATAAATCTGGGCCATTGGATGCAAAGGGTATGAGCCCAATGCTTAATCACTACAATCAAGAAATGATACCAGCTGATGATGGGGTTTACTCACAATGGTCTTTAATGTTTCAAGATATGAAGCCCACATGACAACTTATATGAAGCTGTCATCTGTTAAACTAGCTGCAGATGACAGAATCCTATGTATTTAGTAGAATATCTGTTTTGGTTTTTAGTAGCAAAATGGCAGAATTCACTTTTAAGGTTAAAACAGGTATGGGGTACGTGTTGTGTTCATACTATTTCTCCACTCCAGTTTCATAGTACCTTGCCATTGTTATTGATTATTAATATTGCATTTCCCATTTATTTTTCTGATTCTTAGGTCGTTGGTACTATCTTTCTAGCCTCTGTTGTTGTTACTGTGCTATTGTCTCCTTCATCTTCTTGTGCCAGCGGTCTTATCGGAAATAGTCTCTCTACTTTAGGGTAGAGGTAAGGTCTACGCACACAGTGCCCTACCCAGATCTCACTTGTGGAATTATACTGGGTTGTTGTTGTTGTTGGAAACATGCATGGGGTTGTTGTCTCAACATTCCTTGTTCTGGTGTGACCTTCTTTTTCTGTATTTGTGTACTTGAAAGTCTTGAATTTTACTATCAAATATGTGTGACAGCTGGTTCATATTTAACACAAAAATGAGAGTTTAAGCAAAGCAGATCTACTACAACTGATTCTCTCACTAGAAAGATCAATCAGCTACAATTTCCTTCTTTTTGTGATAACCGAGAATCTGTTACCATATTACACTGTTGTTACAATTGTTTGTTGTTTGGTTGCTTTATTTTTACTGTTTCTCGAGCCGAGGGTCTATCGGAAATAACATCTCTATCTTTGTAAGGTAGGAGTATGGTTTGTGTATGCATTATCCTTCCCAACCCCACTTGTGGGATTAAATTGGGTTTGTTGTTGTTGTTGTGATAACCAAGAAATCCCCGAGGGACCGTGGCACGTTCAAAACTTGGTGGATAATGGGCCCATCCCTCAACCCTTCTCTACTTAAATACTAGGTTTGTGTCTGTGGCAAGGTTCGAACCCTTGACGTGTCTGTGGCAAGGTTCGAACCCGTGACGTGCGCCTAATTCACAGGGCACAACCCTCTTACAACTAGACCAAAGCACTCAGCACAGTTGACTTGTGTTTAGTGTGTTTTCTCAATTAGCTACAATTATATGCACAACGAAAGAATAGCAGCAAGAAATATAATCTATCAGCAAACAACAGATCACTCTTGGCAACATTTCATGTATGAAGTCAAGGCTATGCCAATTCCTTCTTCTTCACTCTTGAGTAATGTGTAGCTATGCATATTAAGATCAAGATCATTCTTCCAACCAATGAATAAGATACCTTTTTTATACTGAGAAAGAAAGGTTTCATGTCATTCTGTGGTACTACAACAGTTCAGTGGCGGAGCCACCTTTGTCAATTGACGCCCCTTCACCAGAAAATTACAGTGTATAGCTAGGCCAAAATTTATTATGTATATATACTATATATTGAATCTCCTTAGCTTTTTTGTGTTTTTTATTTCGTTATACTTTGACACCTCTTAGTGAAATTTCTGGCTCCGCCATTGCCACAACTTTACCAGAATTGGCCTTATACACAAGGATAGGCCATTAGAAAGTGGTCATCACAACAGTTGAAAATTTTCCATCTCAAAGATCAATGCTAGCTGAGAATTAAAGTAATATAATCTAAACTAATTCAGATCATCAGCAATAACTATAGACTTTCTGGAATTTACTATAGGTCCGGAATAATAAGATCTATATAACTATGCTTCCATATTAATATTTCTGGTATTCTGTGGATAACCAAATCTCAGATTAGCTCCGACAACTGTAGTAGTATACATGTACATATAAATAATGTTTCTGGTTTCGTAGCCCCATGTACCACAGTACCAGTTCTTAGGAATAACCATATGCTTAGCTATAATGCATTATCATCGAAACAGTTGTTGTAGCATTTATTTCAGTCTAAAGGAGACAATGATACAAAGTAGATGAGAGGACGCTATTTCATACTATAGCTCGATGTATCAAGTGTTACAGCTCGGTAACTAGTTACATTCAATAGCTTAAATATCTATAAACAAGATGCTTCATTGTCGACACAACCTAACAGTGCTAAAATTCTCAAACATATCATACAGATCACAACAATTTTCAAACATATCATTTCAAAAACTGAAATAGGTCGATACTATCTGAAATTTGAACTCACAGGCAATGTGCTCTCCTTCAGAATATTAGCACATGAAATTGGTCATACTTTTTCAAGAAACCTCAATGATTTGAATTTTGAGGTAGCCGAAAGGATCCTCCAGCATAAAGCATTTGGTAAACAGGTTTTATTCTAATGGTAAGAACAATACTAAGCATGGTGCCAATACCACATACTCCAGCAAGAATCAGGAAGGTGACTCTAAAGCAATTAGGACCCAAGCAAGTAGCAGCATGCTGCTTTGCTGCCTCATTATCGTAGAGAAATCCGGCAAGGAGTCCGGAGAAGAGATAAGCACCTAAAGGATTCCCCAGTGACATGAAATTGAAAATCATACCGAAATGCTTGAGACCAAACAGCTCAGAAGCTGTTGGGACCATCGTTGTAAATTGAACACCGTAGCAGACTCCTAGTAACGCCGTCGCTGCATACAAGGTACCATTAAGTGCAGACGCAAACAGAAGGTAGGTAATGATCATTACTACTTGTGTGCATGTCATCCAAACTGTTCTAGGTACTGCTTTTAACCTGCATTGTAAGTTGAACAACAAGCAATTAGATCACGCTAGTATTACATCAGGGAAACACTATAACTGAAACAAGCAGTCTAATTATTCCTGATGAGAATCTTTAGTATCTTCAACAAGTTATCTCAACCATAAATTTCTTTTGACTACCCTTTTTGACTATTCTTCAGCAAACACTTCAGATAAAAACATTGTCTGTGCACCCAAGGGTGTGGCCTAGTGGTAAATGACATAGTGAGAACCATGAGGCCTCAGGTTCAAATCTAAGTTGTTCCGACATAGCAGTTTAAGTGCTGAACCCGTGTCGACACGACACTAGTATGAGCATGGGTGTGAGATGGGACCGTATCGGATCTGGTCAAACAATTTCAAGTACTTTGACCACAATGGATTGAAAAATTTGAGTCGAGATACAATTTGATTCCCGAAATCAGAACCAAAACTAGGCTAAATCTGAAGAAAATAGCATACCTTATCTAATAAATCAATCCTTTACCTATCTACAACTTGAGAATAAAAAAGAGATCCACACTTTGCAAGCTGTACGTAAGTATTCCACAAAATTTCTCATAATTTAGAGATATTTTTATATTTTTATTTTGTTGAATTATTTTTAGCTGGGTCCCCGCACCCGTATTCGTACTAGGATCCGTATTCCCATATCTTAGAATTAATATCTCGAAGTATCCGACCTCTAGATCTGCGTCCGTGTCGGACATCCGCACCCGTATCCGAGCAACTTAGGTTCAAATCCCAGTGGAGATGTAAACAAACACTAACATGATTTCTTTCGATTTGTCCAATCCTTGGGCGGATAGAGTTACCTAATACCCGTTGCTGGTGAGGAGGCAAGTATCCCATGGAATTAATCGAGGTACGCACAAGCTAGCCCGGACACCACGATTATCCAAAAAACATTGTCCTTTCAATTTTATCGACTAAATCACAAAGTTAATCAGTAGCAATAACTGCTTAATTAATTACTTTTGGTTAAGTTTTAAGTAAAGAAACAACCTATTATCATGTTCCTTTCTGTTTCATTTTCCCATTGATTAAAAATTAGTAAGTCAATAAGAGGGGATTAACAGATATAGTAGCTACAAGGCTCAAGGATCATACCTGACAAAATATTCTGATACAACTCCTCCACCAAGACGACCCACGAAGTTGCAGAAACTGAAGAGCGATAACAGAATCTTTGTATCATGAAGACCTTGAGCTATTCCAATCTGTGCTAGATTATTGAGAACGGTAACTCCAGAACCCACACCGAAAAAGTAAACCAAAAACAAAAGCCAGAAATCTGCCTTGACCAAAGCTTCTTTGAACTTGAAATCTTCGCCTCTTCTTGGCCTCCTCTTTTTCTTCACCGCACCTTCCCCTTCAGCCAGAAGCATATCCACTTCGGAGATTTCGTCTCCCTCGTTAAAGCTTCCTAGGTTTGCTGATGACGATGATGGTGTTAACAAGGGTTGTGATTTATCTGCACTGACATTGTCGTGGTCTGGTACATCGGTCAGCTTGCCGCGGTTTGAGGGATAAAAGGTCATCTTCAAAGGAATGGCTAGTGGAGCCATTAGAAGGAGCACCATGATAACGAGAAAAGTATAAGAAACTAGGACATTTAAAGAAAGTATGTCTCCCAAAATTGTTGTTGTTAATACATAGACACCCAGCACAATACTAGCTACTTGAACAAACAAAAAGTGGTATGACTCTGCAGAATCATCGCCTAACGATGGAGTACAAGGCCTAATAAAGTACATCATCAATAAACTTAATGTAGGAACCCCGAGTGCAAGGAAGAGCAAGAGCTTAGAAGAAGAATTGCAAAGCAATGCACTGTAGACTTCCGTATACACTGCAGCGCTTAGCCCTCCGTAGCCTTTAAGAACCCCAGCGACAGTGCCCCGGCTTAGAGGAAAGTTTCTCATATTGGTCACAAGCACAGTTGTGCTGAACCAAGCACTGCTATTCGTGGCCACACAAAGTGTGATCCATAACTGCCAAACAACAAAGTACAGTATATTGTTCAATTAAAAGAATAAAAGAAGAAACGAGAAACCAAATAACAGAGAGAATGACATTAACTCTTGGAACCATAAGTCGTGTCAACAAAGATACAAGCAACAAAAATGGGAACATTAGGATTAAAAGGGAAAATTATCCTTGGGCATTAGAGGGTATGGCTTCACAAAGCAGCAGTTAACAACTAAAACGACAAAATGGAACAAATCAGAGCTAGGAAAACCCATTACGTTACTATGAGCCAAGGAAAGCATAGATAAAGGCCGAGGCTCAACCAGCGGAAATGACAGCCTTACCAATCCAAGGAGAAACAGCAAGATCAAAGGAAAAGGATTCAGCTTCTAAGAAGAAAAGATAAAAGATATACAGGAACATCTTCTTAATAGTTAACAGTAGCCAAGTTCTTCAGAGTAAAGGGTGATCAAGCACCATTATATAATGAGTTATTTTTTAGCCATACAACCCAAATATTAATTCCTCAGAAATATAAGCTAATATTCTTTCATGTCAAGCATAATCCTGATACAACAACAAACCCTGTGTAACTCCTCGTCTTTCGTGAGCTGAGTGTCATTCGGAAACAGCCTCTTCTATCTTCAAGGTGGGGTAAGGTCTGCGTACACACTACATAGTTGAACTAAAATTGAAGAGCCTTTACTCTCAGATAAGCTAAATAGGGTAGTTGCTTCTAAAAACTTCTGCAGACAGTACACCTCAGCTATGAAAGTCACTGTAAACCACACGAACTAAGTTATGCAATCAAGAAATTCTTCGTTTTCTTCACTCACCCTTACATGCATCAACTTTGGAGCAATCACTACTTTATAAAACCTAAACTTTCTAAAAATTATATATTTTCAATGATCACTTTGCAATTACAGCCAAACACATAACACATGGAGATGCACCAAATCAATCTCTTTTCCCCAAAAAGTTTGGATTTCACTAAAACATATAGTTAGATAGGAAATTCCAAAGCTAATCCAATCATCTCATAACAAGAAACAAGATTGAAATTGCAAATAAAACAGACCAAACAACAGTCAAAGATTAGATTTTTAACACAGATAAACAAAAAAGGAAGAAACATTACCAGCCAATAAGGCAAGTTCTGAACAGTTTGACTAAGTGCAAGCCAAAGAACACCATAACCAAAGAAACAGGCAAAAGAACCAATCAAAAGAACAACCCAAGGTGGGAACTTATTACAAACAAGTCCAGGAATAAGTCCAACATTTTCCCCTATATCATTTGCAACTCCAAGCATAGTAAGCTGCTGTTGATTAAAACCAAGAACTGATTTTAATGAATGAGAATAAAGGGGGAAATTATATGCATTTCCTGAAGCTATTTGTAACCAAACTGCAGCTCCTAATCCTACCCATGGTGGTCTTGTTCCTCCTTTAATGTTCACCATTTTCTGGGAACTCTTTCCTTTTTTTTTTTTTTGGTTTTAAGGTTTCAAGATTCTTTAAGAAGAGTTTATATTAACAAGAATTTGAGACAAAGAAAATGGAAGAGGGGATTTTTATAATATTTATGTAGATGAGATCACCTTGGGGTTGGAGTTAAGGGGTGGGGGGATGGATCTTGCAGGGTGTTTTGTCCAAAACGTTAGTATGTACAAACAGAGAACTGACGAAAATTCGAGCAAACCAGGTTTCTTGGATTTAGTGGGGCTTGCGTTTATTTTTTCTTATTCCGTATTTTGGACATAAAAATTATTGAGTTGAAAAATAGATTAGAAGTTGAAATTATGTTCGTATATGCATTTCATTTGGAAACTATTTTATGAGTGGAGAAAAGAGTTTTTCAAAAAATTTGGAATACTCATTTTCGGAAATATCAAAAACTTACAAAATTTTATGAACAAATATAGTTTAGAAAAAAATAAATCTATAAATAAATGGATCCTAAATTAGTTCGCACTAAAAAATTCAATATGTAATAAAATGTTCTTTACCAAAATGTGATTCCATATCAAAGGTTTCACCCCCTTAGGCATATTTAAAATGTCTGAATAATTTGGATTCTCGATGAAAAGTGTCATATTTGGTGTTAAAGAGCTTCTTAACAAAGACGACTTCGTACTTAGGGCTCGAAACCAAAGCTTCTGGTTAAGGATGAAACAGTACTTATCACACTATATAGTATTTTTCATACTTGTGATACAAATGGTTTTCATTATTTAATGTAATTTGAAACTAAACTTGAACCAACATTTAATTTAAAAATATTACATAAAATTTCAGTGTCAAAATAGTTATTACTTACAAAATATATTTTCAAGTTTAATATATAACTGATTCATTGAAAGCCAAAAAGTGAAATTCAGTTAGGGAATAGGAAATATATATATATATATATATATATATATATATATATAGAAGCTTTCAAGCTGCTATTAGCTCTATTTGAAAGTTTCTCCGTAATTATTTCCTTCCCATATAGATTAATTTTTATACCTTTTTAATGTCATTTTCAAGTAATAAATTTGTATATATAAATAGATTGGTCAATCTTGTGTACCTAACTCCTAAGCATCTACTCCAACAACAACAACAACTACCCAGTATAGTCCCACAAGGTGGGGTCTGGAGAGGGTAATATGTAGACAAGCCTTACCCCTACCCAAAGGGTAGAGAAGCTGTTTCCAATCGACCCTCGGCTTTAAGCATCTACTCCATTTGTTTAAATTAAAACAAAATATAATTTAGAATATTCTATTGAGGAACTTTTTGCTTTTCCATGGGAAGTCAAAGTAAGCTGCTCTTTGCTTAGTTTATGCTATTTGCTTGACATATTTATTTTTGTTGCATGTTGTGCTTTGCTTGAGATATCAGTGACTGATTATTTTTTTTCAATTGTCGCTGTTCTGATTGTAAGCCAGTCGTAATCCTTAAGCATCAATTTTCCAGAAAACATAAATTAAGTCAACTGGTTGGAATAAAGGTCCAAAATAATTTTTATGAAGAGGGGAGTAAATTGTTTGATAAGTGAGACATTTTGCAGAACTGTTTTAAATATTTATGCAACTACAGTTTTCGATCATACATTACAAATGTACTCTTAGTTAGATTTTTAAGGGTAGTTAGTTGTCCTTGTTCTCCTCTTTGAATTGCCCTATTGAGAAAGGGTCGGAATTTTCAAAAAAGTTGAGCCGACGGGGACAGGTACCAGTAGTGATAATAGCAAAGGGGGGATGGATACTAATTGTGCGAGTGGAATGATCCAATTAGACCTAGTCAGCCCGAACCGTTTTGCAGTTCTAGAGGACCCAGAACAAGAAGAGGCAAAGATGTTGTAACGATTCGACCAGTCATTTTGAGCTCTAGTGTGTCGTTCGGCGGTTTGAGAATGCAAGTAGCTTTACTTCGTGTTTTATGACTTGCACGTCTGATCGGAATTGAATTCGGGGAGTTCGGAGTTATTTCAGAAGGAAAATTCTACCTTCAAAAGTTTTAAGTTAGGAGAGTTGACTAAGGTTTGTATTTTGAGTAAACGGCCTCAGAATCAGGATTTGAAGGTTCTGATAATTTGTATGATGATTTCAGGCTTGAGCGTATGTTCAGGTTGGGTATCATGTGATCAGAAAGTATTTCGGCGCTTATTGTGGAAAGTTGGCAATCCAAAGGTTTTAGAATTTCCTACGTTTGGTTTGAAGTAAACTTTGGTGTTATCGATCTCCGCTTGGGGTTCTAAGCCTTAGAATAGCTTTGTATCCTGATTTACGACTTGTACATAAAGGTTGGCGTCATTCTGGATTGTTTAAGTGTAGTTCGGACGCTGTAACGACCCGGCCTATCGTTACGGGAATTTCCACCCCGTTACCTTGCAATTACATATCTTATGCTTTTATAACTGTATTAGAGTATATCGGGTGAGTTAGGAGTGATTTGGATTGAAAATGAAACAAATAGCATGTTTGAAGAAAACTTGAATATGGAAAGTCAACCAAGAGTTGACTATTGAGTTAGAATGCTCGGAACCGGATTCTGATGATTCGACTAGTTCCGGGGGAGCATTTATGACTTAGGAGAACAATCGCAATCGAATTCGGAGGTCCGGTGTAGTTTTAGGCTTGAATTGGCGAAGGTTGAATTTTAGCGAAATCCGGATGGCAGGTGATATTTTGATCCAGGGGTCGGAATGGAATTCCGACAATTTCTGTAGCTTCGTTATGTGATTTTGGATGTGTCTGCAAATTTTCAGGTCATTCGGACATCGTTTGATCGGGTTTTGGATTGAATGTTAGTTTTGAAAGTTTTGAAGAAACTTAGGCTTGAATTCATGTAGAAATGGTGATTTTGATGTTTAGTGTGGTGTTTTTATGATTGGAACAAGTTCGTATCATGTTTTGGAGTATGTTGGTGGTTTTCGTTGGGGTCCCGGGGGTCTCGGGATGAATCCGGGGGTCCAAACGGACCATTCTTGGCCAAAGAAGAGAGCTGGTTTGCTGTCATAAGTGCAGCAGAATCTTACCCTTCGCGATCGCAGAGATAGGGACGCGATCGCGTAAGGTCAAGAGCAGAAGCAACGCGATCGCAGGAGCACGGACGCGATCGCGTAGTGTTATCCGGGTGGTCATCGCGATCGCATGAACATCTACGCGATCGCGTAGAAGAGAAATGGGGTCCAGGGAAAAATGTGCTACGCGATCGCAGGAATAGGGACGCGATCGCGTGAGGCCGGATGGTTGTACATCGCGATCGCGTTAGGAGAATCGCGATCGCGTGAGGGCGAAATGTTTGAGCATCGCGATCGCGTGAGTAGAGTCGCGATCGCGTAGAGCAAATGGGTCCGGCAGAGAATTTAATCACAGAACAGAGGGGCTACGGGTTCATTAACCCAAAACGCCATTTTTGAGTTCTAGAGAGAGAAACTCACGGAAATTGCTGGTAATTCATCGGGGATTCGTCGGAGGTAAGTTTTGTGGCTTAATTACATCATTTTAACATGAAATCCTTGGTTAAATCCCTGTAAATGGAAGATTAAAGGTGGGTTTGAGCCCTAGGCCTAAATTAAAGAAAAACACCGATTTGAGTGGGCAAATGGAGTCCGATTTTGGTAAATTTTATATGCCTAGACTCGTATCGAGATGAGGATTCCGAATATGTAACTTTTATAATTTTTTGACAAGTGTACCAAAAGTCGGGTTTTGACAACTTGTGGGTTTTGATATAATTTGGGTTATTTCGGATGAATTTCGTGAAATTAGCATATATTGATGCATTCTCTATGATTTTGAGCAGATTTGGCACCCGAGGAGATTGATTTGCGAGGCAAGCGCAAGGCGGATTGAAGCTTCTACCGGTTCGAGGTGAGTGGTAGTAGTAAACAATGTACCGAGGGTTTGAAACCCCGTACTAGCACTTCACAATGCTATATTGAGATGAGACACGCGTTCTATGACAAGGCGTGGTGACATTGTGATTGGGGGTTCGGACTTAGTCCTTCCCGGCTAATAGAATACTGTGTTGTATGACTGTTACTGAGATTATAACCGTACAATTGGGCTAATAGCCATGTTTGGGGCCTTGTGCCGATCTGTAGAGCATTAGGGAACCTATATAGCTAGGTGACCCTTATATCATGATGGAAACATACACTCAGCCGTAGCTCTAGCTGTATAGCATAATATGAGCCCGTACTAGATGTGTACATTGAGAGAGATTATCTAGGGTGGAATTCCCTGTTCTAGTTGAGTGGGCCTGAAAGGCCAAGTCTATATTGACTGAGACAGGGGTCTAGGACCCACCGTGATATATTATATCGGGCCCGAGAGGCCAAGCATATATTGATCGGGATAGGGTCGAGGACCCATTATGAGGTATTGTATACATATACCTATATTGGATCGGGCCGCACGCCGCGGCGTATATATATCGGATCGGACCGCACGCCGCCGTAATATGCATGTAATATACGTGTAATATACACGTGGGACGGATCGCACGCCGCAGTATTATTGGCTTGGGTTGTAGGAGCCCTTCGGAGTTTGAGTCCGCACACATTCTCGGTGAGCACCGGTGTATATTATGGGATCGGTCGCGCGCGCGCAGCAGTATAAATATATATATACATATAAATATTGGATCGGACCGCACGCCGCAGTAATACATGTGTGGATCGGGCTGCACGCCGCAGTATAATAGTGCTTGGGCCTAGGGAGCCCCTCCGAAGTCTGTATACACCCCCAGTGAGCGCCGTCGACGTTAAATAGAGCGGGCTGCGCGCCGCAGCGGTATATGTATTGGAGCGGGCTGCACGCCGCAGCATTATACTTAATCATATCCTATTATCTACTTAAATACTTATACATTATAAACGTAGGTATGTGTCTTTATATGTTGAGATGGCCGTACACCGTAGGGGGTACGAGTGAGGGTTGGTTCAGAGTGGAAATCTTGTAGAGATAAACGTAGATTGGAGGTTAGAGTACTACTATAGTGATGACGTACCTGTGAGGGTTGCCTTAGAACTGCTAAGTGACAGCACAGGATTTCTTACCTTCAGTTATTATTTATTATTGTTACTCACTGAGTTGAAATATACTCACCCCACTCCCCTGCACTTTCTGTGCAGATCCACAGGTGCCCGACAGCAGTTGAGACATTGTAGCTGCTGATCCTTGTCTACTCTTGCGGAGATTACGAGGTAGCTGCCAGCGTCCGCAGAGCTTGTTTTCTCCTTCTCTATCATCTTGTTGATTTCCTACTTGCCTAGACTTGATTGTATTAGGATGCTATTCTGTAGAGGCTCGGTCTCGTGACACCACGATATGGTTGGGACCGTATTTTGTATGTTTTACGTTTCGGTTATCACCTGATGTGATCATTTACTGTTTAAGTTTAATTTGATTAATAACTGGCTGGTTTAAGGGATAATATGGTCGGGCTTGCCTAGCATTGTGTTGGGCGCCATCACGACCAGGGTTTGGGTCGTGACAAGTTGGTATCAGAGCGGAATCTTGTAGAGATAAACGTAGATTGGAGGTTAGAGTACTACTATAGTGATGACGTACCTGTGAGGGTTGCCTTAGAACTGCTAAGTGATAGCACAAGATTTCTTACCTTCAGTTACTATTTATTATTGTTACTCACTGAGTTGAAATATACTCACCCCACTCCCCTGCACTTTCTGTGCAGATCCACAGGTGCCCGAGAGCAGTTGAGATATTGTAGCTGATGATCCTTGTCTACTCTTGCGGAGATTACGAGGTAGCTGCCAGCGTCCGCAGAGCTTGTTTTCTCCTTCTCTATCATCTTGTTGATTTCCTACTTGCCTAGACTTGATTGTATTAGGATGCTATTCTGTAGAGGCTCAGTCTCGTGACACCACGATATGTTTGGGACCGTATTTTGTATGTTTTACGTTTCGGTTATCACCTGATGTGATCATTTACTGTTTAAGTTTAATTTGATTAATAACTGGCTCCTTTTTACGCACCCGCGAGGGCACAAAGGAGTTTTTCCAATTAAAGGACAATCGAGACGGGATTAGTTTATTTAATTCAGAGTCGCCACTTGGGAAAATAATGGTGTCCCAAGTCACCGGTTTAATCCCGAACCGAGGAAATTTATGACTCTGTAATATAGTCTGCGAAACTAGAAACCTGGATAAGGAATTCCGTTAACCCGGAGAAGGTGTTAGGCACTCCCGGATTCCGTGGTTTTAGCACGGTCGCTCAATTGCACTTTTTGTTTTTATCTGATTTCTTTATATGTTTTTATTTTATGTGCTTTAACCTCTATGCAAATTTTAACTTTTAACCGCTTTTGATTATTATTATTATTATAAGAATTATTACTATTATTATTTTAACAAAGAATTGCAACGTTGTGAAAATGTATCTCGAGCCGCGTCGCACCAGTGCACCCGTAGTTGTCAACACATTTCAACTCCGTTGAGATTTGGATTTGAGTCACATAAATGTGCACTCGAGTTTAAGGAGATAAGATTATTAAATACGCGCCTAAAGATACTAACGCGTTTTGTGTTCGGGAAAGGCCGTGGAATCCGCTAAACAGCACATCTCGGGATCTAAACACTTTTCGTAATAATCGTCTGTTGAGGGCCCCACAATTTGCGTGTTATCTTTGGCGAGGCTCGTCTCGCTTATTGTTTAAGGGTTCATTACCCTTTTATTGTTTATTGTTTTAAATGAATTACAACGTAGTGGAAACGTATCTCGAACCACGTCGCACCAGTGCACCCGTGACTTTTGACACGTTTCGACTTCGTTGAGATTTGGATTTGGGTCACATGAATGTGCACCCGTAATTAAGAAGGTATGTTTTTTATTAAAATCGTGCCTAAAGAGTCTATCGGGTTGTTCTTTGGGAAAGACCGTAAAATTCGCTAAAACGGTCTCCCCGAGTCTAAATTTCATGACAATTAAATGAGGGCCCCGCGATTGTGCTTCTAGTGCGGCGAGGCTCATCTCACCCCTTTTAAGGCCAATCCTAATATAACTATATCTTTCTATTTTTTATTTGTCTCTCATTGGCACACGGGCCATAGCGATTGGATCTGGGACTTTTTACATAAGTAGACCCAAATCATTAATAAATCCGAACAGGTTCAAAATATCTTTACTAAACTAATCATAGATATAAACAAGTATTATAACATCCCTATCAGAAATGAACTAGAAATATTAACACTAACTTTATTTGTATATTACTGTTTAACTATCAGATTAACTAAGTCTGCTTCTATTAGTCAAAACATATACTTATTCAAGTGCAGAACTACCTTAATGCTTTGTTTAACTTGAAATGCTAAACTAGGTCCACAGTTGCCATGTTCGAATTAAGTCCTCAATTTCATTTGTATTTTTTTTTTGATCCCTGTCTCACATCCTGTTTCTGAACTTTAATGGGATTTAAAAATGCCTAGACTAGTTTAAACAATCATGTACTATGAACGAAATCGAAATCTAACTAAATCATCCTTTACAAGTTATCACTGGTTGGCACAGAAACTACAAAAAAAAGCATTTCGATTGTTTGTATTACATTTCTGATTCAGTGACAGATGAAGGTCTAAAAATTAATCTGCTAGGCCATGGCCGGTTCTATGATCTAGGTGACTTTCCTCCGTCGATCTACCTCATATAATTTCTACATGAATACTTAAACTAATTATTTCAAGAGATTCTTAATCTAAATCCATAAATTACATACTTAACAGTTGACATTCTCATTTATACACATAATCTTCCTAACAAATTACATATAATCCTATAACATTCTATATCTAAACATAAGCAGAATTAAAACGAGTAAAACTAAGAGAACAATTTTATATCTTCAGCAGCTCTAGTTACATCCTCGAAAATCAAGAGTGTACCTGGCAATTACAATGAAGGGAAATCAGTTGCAGCGGCAAAAGACACAACCACAACAGCCACAACAGGGCAGAACAGCAACAACAGCAAACTAACAGCAACCACTCAACGAACCAGCAGTAGCAAAACACAACAACAGCAGCCAACAGACACTACAACCAGCAGTAGCAAAACCAAACAAACACACCAAATAACCAGTGAAAAGGACCCCAACCAGCAGAACAAATGACAACAACCGATCAGAAATCAACCCAGCAGTAAACACAAACCACCACAACAGTAGCCAAGCACAACCACAGCAGTAGCAAGAGAAATAACAGGACCACAGCAGCCTCAACAAACAAAACAGTAACCAACACAATCCAATGAAACAGTAACTTCAGTCTATATCCTTATTGTTCTCTCTGTATTTTCAGTTTCAAAATTGTTTCTCCAATCTGTCTTTTTAACTTCCCAGCTCTCTCTATGTCTATCCCCCTCTCTGTTATCTGTATGTTCGTCTATGTGAATCTCTATATCTTTCAGACTGCTCTCTAAAACCGTCCCCCTATGAATGTCTAAGTCTCTGTGTATATAGCCTTTCCATCCAGCCCCTAATGGTACTCTCCCATATTAAATAAAATCCCTTGCCCATTCCCTGCTCTGCCTAGCCCTGACACTGGTTGTTTAACACTACCATATGTCTGGGTATGGGGCTTATCTATTAAAAATTCCCTAAGTGTAAAACCTAGGTGGATACCTGCTGTCCAGCAGGTTCCACTGGCCCTAAGCATGTGCACTCACTATTGAGTTCCTAAAGTTTCAATCAGCTACAACAGACCACTACTAGTTTCAATACACAGACTCGGACAAACATTCACAAAGTTCATTTTAGACAAAAACGAGCCACTGCCCGAGATTTCATACAAAAAAACTCTACGAGATTTAGGCGACGCATTCAATTAACTATAACACGTAACATGGATAACAATTTAACCGATAAAACAGTGAAACAAAAAATCTCGGCAAAATTAAAGAATTTGCGAAACTAACTACTCGACGACATTTGTTGAATTAATCACAACATATAATCACATAAATAACAACAAACAATGTTGAATCAGCGATTCGAAATGCTCAGGCAAACATACTGACTTTAACTCCAAATTAAAGCAGAAAAGGGAAGAAAATGGAGACGAGGTAATGAGGTTGAAATAGACTAATAGATAAAAATGGGAGAAAGAGAACTTAGAACCGATACCCGGAGAAATCATGGCGGCTCAATATGCGAACTGCCTTTCGCCTATCTCTCATTGCATTTTTGGATTTGAAACGGAACTTAACCGTGTGTTTTCAATCGTGAGAACACACGACTAAATTCCAATTCGAACCAAACCGCTCTTCATGCCCTAACCGTATGAAATAAAATCCTGGGTCTTTTGCGCTTTAAACAGTCGGCGAGTTGGGGTAATGTTTGACACGAAATGGAGGTAGTGGTGGTGTGAGGGAAGCCTAGTGGTGGTGGGATATGGTTTTGGAGTCAAACAGAGGCGGCTAGGGTTCCGCTCGATTCTTCGATTGGAGATTCGAGCCGATTGGTAGGGATTCGAAACTAGATGTTCTGGGGATCGGAATGGGGAGGTTATGGGGATTTGATGGTGTAATTTTGGAGTTGTTTGGGGTGTCACCGCCGGCGGAGACGATTTCCGGCCGGCGGTTCATGGTGGCGTGCGGCGGGTTTCGTCTGCTCTCTGAAGAGAGGCAAAACTGAACGGGCATTTAGGGTTTTTGGGGGGGTTTTGGGTAATTAGAAAGGTTCTATTAATCTTAGCCGTTAGATCAAGTGATCTCAACGGCTAGGATTGATGCTGGGCGAAAACGGGTTGGGCATGGGTCATTTGGACTGGGTTGGCCGATTTGGGCTTGTGCTCTTGGACTGAGTTGTGGCCCAAATCTGGCCATCTCTTTTCTTTATCTCTATTTCCCATTTATTAATTCTCAATTAAAACAAAAACTCTAAAATATATTACAAAAAATCAAATTAGTTTATAAGAATCCCAATTAGGTTTTTTATTATAGTTAAATTAAACTAGAATCACACAGTTGGGACATTAAACGCTAAAATTACAAAAATACATATTTTTGTGATTTTTCTATTTTTTTCAAATAAACTTGATCACTTTCAATTGTAAATTAACACCTAAGAGTGCAAACGCAATATATTTTTGTATTTTTCTTAATTTAAGCAATCAAACATGTGCACACGAAAAATACAAATAATAAGAAAATTAACACAAAAATCCACGGATATTGCGACGATACAAAAACAATTTTATTTTGAATTTTTGGGAGTAATTCTCATGCAGGGCAAAAATCACGTGCTCACAGCTGCCCCTCTTTGCGCGGAAACATGAAGAGTTTTTCGTGCAAAGATAAGTGAGCGGATACGAGCGATTTTTGCCCGTTCGAGCACTCCGTATGAAGCATTTCTTGGAAAAGTTTGACCGAACCTCGCTTCAAAAGGTCTCCTACATATCCCTGGCTAAAAGGGAATCCGGTCAATGTAGTTCGGGAAATTTTGGTAGCTGGGACTACCATGACTGCTGTAATCTTGCTGTTATTGTTGTTGCTGTTGATGCCACTACTTAACCGATCCCCTTATTACATCGTGCTAAACGAAAAATAAGAAGCTAGACTAAGTTACAGTATTGCAAATTATTATCTATCTTTTCAACTTGATCTTGTCATGTTCATTGCCATCCTGCTGGCTCTGGTGTTTCTTCACATGCTTCTTCTCTTATGACAATTGTTATTTCGGCCTATCTTGATTGCCGAACTCCGACCATTGGTCCCTTCCTTGTGATCTTCGAACTATTTTCCTTCGAAATCTTTTCTGACCTTTGTTGTCTTCCTTTTGATTTTGAACTTGGATTCTTGCCGGGGATTTCTGTTACGCTCAACCGCTTCAAAATAAATCGTCACTCCATTCTTCAGGCGGGCTCCCTGACTTCAACTACAACTTCAAAATAAATCGCCACTCCATTCTTCAGGCGGGCTCCCTGATTCCGACATTATCTTTTGAAAAACGCCATTCCTCTCTTCAGGCGGGCTCCTGACTTCAATCATCAACTCTGAAAATTAAACGCCATTCCTCTCTTCAGGCGGGCTCCTGACTTCAACAACATCTTTTGAAAATAAATCGCCATTCCTCTCTTCAGGCGGGCTCCTGACTTCAACAACAACTCTGAAAATTAAACGCCATTCCTCTCTTCGGGCGGGCTCCTGACTTCAACATCTTTTACACTATGTCACTTTCGATTGTTCACCATCCTTATCAAATCTTGGAAACTGAGACGGCGTTCTGCTTTTCTGGCGGGCTTCTGACTTTAACAACATCTTTTGAAAATAAACGCCATTCCTCTCTTCAGGCGGGCTCCTGACTTCAATCATCAACTTTTGAAAATAAATCGCCATTCCTCTCTTCGGGCGGGCTCCCGACTTCAACAACATCTTTTGAAAATAAACGCCATTCCTCTCTTCAGGCGGGCTCCTGACTTCAATCATCAACTCTGGAAATTAAACGCCATTCCTCTCTTCAGGCGGGCTCCTGATTTCAACAACATCTTTTGAAAAAATAAATCGCCTTTCCTCTCTTCGGGCGGGCTCCCGACTTCAACAACATCTTTTGAAAATAAATCGCCATTCCTCTCTTCGAGCGGGCTCCTGACTTCAATCATCAACTCGAAAATTAAACGCCATTCCTCTCTTCAGGCGGGCTCCCGACTTCAACAATATCTTTTGAAAATAAATCGCCATTCCTCTCTTCGGGCGGGCTCCTGACTTCAATCATCAACTCCGAAAATTAAACGCCATTCCTCTCTTCGGGCGGGCTCCTGACTTCAATAATATCTTTTGAAAATAAATCGCCATTCCTCTCTTCAGGGCGGGCTCCCGACTTCAATCATCAACTCCGAAAATTAAACGCCATTCCTCTCTTCGGGCGGGCTCCTGACTTCAATAACATCTTTTGAAAATTAAACGCCATTCCTCTCTTCAGGCGGGCTCCGACTTCAACAACATCTTTTGAAAATAAATCGCCATTCCTCTCTTCGGGCGGGCTCCTGACTTCAATCATCAACTCCGAAAATTAAACGCCATTCCTCTCTTCGGGCGGGCTCCTGACTTCAACAACATCTTTTGAAAATAAATCGCCATTCCTCTCTTCAGGCGGGCTCCTGACTTCAACAACATCTTTTGAAAATAAATCGCCATTCCTCTCTTCAGGCGGGCTCCCGACTTCAACAACAACTCCGAAAATTAAACGCCATTCCTCTCTTCAGGCGGGCTCCTGACTTCAACAACATCTTTTGAAAATAAAACGCCATTCCTCTCTTCAGGCGGGCTCCTGACTTCAATCATCAACTCTGAAAATTAAACGCCATTCCTCTCTTCAGGCGGGCTCCTGACTTCAATCATCAACTTTTGAAAATAAATCGCCATTCCTCTCTTCGGGCGGGCTCCCGACTTCAACAACATCTTTTGAAAATAAACGCCATTCCTCTCTTCAGGCGGGCTCCTGACTTCAACAACATCTTTTGAAAATAAATCGCCATTCCTCTCTTCAGGCGGGCTCCCGACTTCAACAACATCTTTTGAAAATAAATCGCCATTCCTCTCTTCAGGCGGGCTCCTGACTTCAATCATCAACTCCGAAAATTAAACGCCATTCCTCTCTTCAGGCGGGCTCCTGACTTCAATCATCAACTCTGAAAATTAAACGCCATTCCTCTCTTCAGGCGGGCTCCTGACTTCAATAACATCTTTTGAAAATTAAACGCCATTCCTCTCTTCAGGCGGGCTCCTGACTTCAATAACATCTTTTGAAAATTAAACGCCATTCCTCTCTTCAGGCGGGCTCCTGACTTCAACAACATCTTTTGAAAATAAATCGCCGTTCTGCTTTTCTGGCGGGCTTCTGACTTTAACAACATCTTTTGAAAATAAACGCCATTCCTCTCTTCAGGCGGGCTCCTGACTTCAATCATCAACTTTTGAAAATAAATCGCCATTCCTCTCTTCGGGCGGGCTCCCGACTTCAACAACATCTTTTGAAAATAAACGCCATTCCTCTCTTCAGGCGGGCTCCTGACTTCAATCATCAACTCCGAAAATTAAACGCCATTCCTCTCTTCAGGCGGGCTCCTGACTTCAACAACATCTTTTGAAAATAAATCGCCATTCCTCTCTTCAGGCGGGCTCCTGACTTCAACAACATCTTTTGAAAATAAATCGCCATTCCTCTCTTCAGGCGGGCTCCCGACTTCAACAACATCTTTTGAAAATAAATCGCCATTCCTCTCTTCAGGCGGGCTCCTGACTTCAATCATCAACTTTTGAAAATAAATCGCCATTCCTCTCTTCGGGCGGGCTCCCGACTTCAACAACATCTTTTGAAAATAAACGCCATTCCTCTCTTCAGGCGGGCTCCTGACTTCAACAACATCTTTTGAAAATAAATCGCCATTCCTCTCTTCAGGCGGGCTCCTGACTTCAACAACATCTTTTGAAAATAAATCGCCATTCCTCTCTTCAGGCGGGCTCCTGACTTCAATCATCAACTCTGAAAATTAAACGCCATTCCTCTCTTCAGGCGGGCTCCTAACTTCAACAATATCTTTTGAAAATAAATCGCCATTCCTCTCTTCAGGCGGGCTCCTGACTTCAATCATCAACTCTGAAAATTAAACGCCATTCCTCTCTTCAGGCGGGCTCCTGACTTCAACAACATCTTTTGAAAATAAATCGCCATTCCTCTCTTCAGGCGGGCTCCTGACTTCAATCATCAACTCTAAAAATTAAGCGCCATTCCTCTCTTTAGGCGGGCTCCTGACTTCAACATCTCTTGAAAATAAATCGCCATTCCTCTCTTCAGGCGGGCTCCTGACTTCAACAACATCTTTTGAAAACAAATTGCCATTCCTCTCTTCAGGCGGGCTCCTGACTTCAACAACATCTTTTGAAAATAAATTGCCATTCCTCTCTTCAGGCGGGCTCCTGACTTCAACGTCAACTTTTGAAAAAATAAATCGCCATTCCTCTCTTCAGGCGGGCTCCCTGACTTCAACAACATCTTTTTGAAAATAAATCGCCATTCCTCTCTTCAGGCGGGCTCCTGACTTCAATCATCAACTCTAAAAATTAAGCGCCATTCCTCTCTTTAGGCGGGCTCCTGACTTCAACATCTCTTGAAAATAAATCGCCATTCCTCTCTTCAGGCGGGCTCCTGACTTCAACAACATCTTTTGAAAACAAATTGCCATTCCTCTCTTCAGGCGGGCTCCTGACTTCAACAACATCTTTTGAAAATAAATTGCCATTCCTCTCTTCAGGCGGGCTCCTGACTTCAACAACATCTTTTGAACATAAATCGCCATTCCTCTCTTCAGGCGGGCTCCTGACTTCAACGTCAACTTTTGAAAAAATAAATCGCCATTCCTCTCTTCAGGCGGGCTCCTGACTTCAACAACATCTTACTAACTCCATCCCATCCATGTCGCCTTCCTTTGCTTCCTGCACCACTTTCTTCTTCCTGCATCGCTTCTTGGGCCATCCTTTCTTCCGAATTACCTTGTTTTGGAATTGCTTTCCTCCCGGGTTGTGTTATTTTTCTTGACTGCTGGGGATGTCTTTGGAACTAATTACTTACCTGCTGGGGTTAATGCTGCTGGGGAAATCTTCTTTATTTCCTCCTTTTCTACTTCCTTCAAAACCTGTCTCCCGAAATCGCTGGGGATTGAAATGTCATCAGCTGGGGATTACCCTGTCTGGGGATCCCTTTTCCTTCTTCCTCTTTCCAAAACTCCTTCGGGGCTCGTGCTTCGCTCCCTTGAAAACTTGTAGGATATAACGCTGCCGGGGCAATCTCGAAATCAGTGTTTCATTTTTCTAAGAACTGCTGGGGGTGGTACCGGCCTCTTGCCTTTCTGAACGCAAGCTTCCTCGTCTTGTCCTGTCTGTTGGGGGTATAATTTCATCTATCACAGCTTGTTGTTTTCTTTCTTTCAAATCTGCTGGGATAACCGGGTTCAAAGATCATTTCCTCGCGTTATCTAGCTTCTTTCCCTAACCAAGTATTTGGTTTCGAGAAAATTTTCGCAACAGGAGAAAATTTTCTGCCCCAGTTTGAGAATCTTCTTCGTGGCATGCTTTGCTGCTGACAACCCCTTTTTTCCTGTTTCAAATCAAAGAAAATTGGTTAGTTTTAAAATGTGGTGGCTGGTTGTGGTGCTCCTGCCGGGGATTGTTCTCCTCCTCTTTCCCTGCTCTGTGTTTCATTATCAGAACTTGCTGGGGATGTTATTATTTGATGATACTCATGTTGGGGATGGGTTTTTCCATTTATCCCTTCCCCGTTCTGTGTTTCTCCACTTGTTGGGGGTTATTTTGTTGAAGATGAGATTTCCTTTCTTCCTTTACCACTCTGTGTTGTCCGACCACCTCGGAACTTGCTGAAGATAACACTGCCGGTAGATTTTCATTTCCTAAAAATTGGTGTTTCACTCTTCTTGAAGGTTGTTGAGGATGACACTAGTTCGAAGACCATTTCCCTTAAGACTTTCCTTCTTCCCCAAGTGGGTATTGACTTCCAGAAAATTTTCAAACTGAAAAGAAAATTTTCTGCCCCGGTTTAATAATCTTCTTCGCACCCTACTTCTCTGCCGTCAATGGCATTTCCTTGCTTTGCATAATAATTGGAAAGTTGGTGGCAAGTTTTGAAGTCATTTCTCACTTGTTCTGACTAGACAGACCTTGATGGGGAATTTTTGATAAAAATGAGAAAGATAAAAAGAAACAAAATAGAAGACAAAGGAAAAAGAAAATGACTCTCTAGCAAGAAATATCTACAAAACTTATCAAACGCGAATACCAACTCCACTGGTCATGACATGCACATATGGTCTATCCTTCGTCTTTCACGATTTCGGTCTCGTGATTTCCATCCGATTATCACCTTTATTCGACCTGTAGTGCCCGAAGGGTTTTCACTTTCAAGCCTCTCTCATTTTGATTTTCTCTCAGCTTTCGTCGTCTTATGGTGCCTGTGAAGGTTTTCACCGGTAAGATTCTCTCATTTGTATCACTTTTAGCTGGGGATTGGGGTGTCACTGCCAAGACTCTCTCGTATTTCCTTTCTGCTGAGAATCAACGTCTTTTCTGCTGAGAATCAACGTGTTATATTATGATAGGACTCTATCCCTCGCTTGACGCGGCATCTTTTGAAGACTGATCGGAAGGTCTTTCTTTGGACCGCAATGTGGGATTTTGGATAGGGCTAGAAAGAAAGGGTATTGAAGGCTCAAAACAAAATCAATTTTGGGTTCAAAATTTACAACCTTCGGACCTAAATTTATTTACAATAAACACAATTTTTCTTTGCCCCAGTTTTATACTTGGGGATTTTTATTTCTTTATTTATACTATGACCGAGCTGTGAAGCGCCTACGTATCCTCTTTAAGGAATCAGGTCAAACGTAGTTCCCCATTCCTCTTTTTCAAATTTCTTTTTCCACACATTTTCTTTTTCTTTTCTTTATCTCTTTTTGTTGTTTTCTTTTTCTTTACTTTTTTTTTTTATCCCTTTCTTCTTTTGCCTTTCATACTTGTGTTTCTAGTTTGTGCAACTAATTCCGAAGGAGGGGTATGAAAGAATTTAAAATAAGGCTCAAAGGGTTGACGATGGATAAAGTGTTTAGATAGCAGAACAAAATGCCTTCGTCATTCCAATCTTCAAAACATGCCAAGTGTAAACAACACAATTAACATTCGTCATATCTTTAAAGCACGGTTGGACAACACTGTCATTTTCATTATTGTGAATGACCCCACGTCGATTTGGCCAGCTTGCCTTTAACTGTTTCCTTTTTAGTTGCCCCGATTTCACATGACTCGGGATCCAAATAATCTCAAATTGTTTTTATTTCCTTTAAATGACCCGACCATCTTCCAATTGCTTCATGATTAACTTTTAGAATTAAACCACAATTATGTGTGCGCATGTCATGTCACTAGATTCGGCGTTTGAGCACAAGACAAATCTAAAGGGTAAAAAGAACTAAACAGATAAAATGACCGGAAGTAACAAAAAAACCGAAAGCTTCATTAAACTAATGACGAAATGGTTCAATGACAAAACAAACAAAACAAACTAGAGTACGGCCCTGAAACAAAACTGGGCAAAACCAAAGCAAACTGCTAGGACAAAAGGGTTTGACCACAAGAAAACCCTGAAAATAACTCGGGCAACAAAATGACCACAAAAACGAACCACCAAAGCTCCATCTAGCTGACCAAAAGATGGAGTACCTTCCCAATTGCCAAGCACCACATTTTAGCCACTAAGTTCTGCATCAATATTGCCAAGGCTGCCAACTGTTTCAACATTTTTAGCTCCAGTCGGTACACCCCCCAAGGGATTTGTGTGCCCCATGTCATCATCATCGACCACAATCAACCACCCCTTTTGAATCATTCTTTCTATTTCCTTTTTCAAGGTACGGCAACTCTCAATATCGTGCCCTCTGACATTGGAATGGTATGCACATCGTGCAGTAGGGTCGAAGCTTCTTGCACGTGGATCGGGAGTGTATTCGGGGAGCGGCGTAATCAGGCCGACATGTTTTAACTTTTCAAACAGACTTGCATAGGACTCTCCGATAGGGGTGAGCGCCTTTTCTCGCTTCAGCAACCTTTCCTCCCTAAACGCCTTATTTGGCCTGAAACCTGACCCGGGGGTTTCCGGTATGTTCGTGGGGGTTGGTAAGCCTTTTGTGGAGCTGGGTACCTGGAAGGTGAAGTACGATTTTGGTTGTCCCGGGGAGAGTAGTGGTGTTGGGGACGGGAGTAGCGTTGTGAAAACATAGTTGGGGGACGAGTAATTGAGTTACTCGAATGGCCGGAGAAGTTGTGATAGGCGGGTATATATGGAGAGTGCGGGAGATCATCCGGCATCGGGTTCATGGTACGGGTAAGGACAGAGTCCAGGAAGCTAGGTGGTGGCGGAGGTGGTGCTTTTCCATCCATCCACGCCCGATACATATCAGCCACGTGTTGTCTCAATATCTTGACCTCCTCTACTAACCCGTGGTTCCGTTCAACCAGTTGTTGTCGGGTACCTGTACCAACCCACTCAGTCTTGAGATTATCTGCCATTGTCCTCCGACTTCGTCTTACGGGGAAGAGTTATTTCAGAACCACAACCAACCACCTTTCTGGAAATGGACACAACAAAACAACGCCAGCATGTCGGCATTAAGGTATCCCGCTTATTGATCATTCTTCTTTTTTTTTTTTCATTTTTTTTTTGGTTATGGATATGGTCGAATCCTATGTGGATTGCCTACGTATCATGACCCCGCATGAATCGGACCGAGCGTAGTTCTTGCAAATTAATGCAAGAAATAAAGAGATGTTTATTTGATTTTTTTTTGATTTTTTTTTTCTTTTTCTTTTAAAGAAAATTATAGAAGTCGATTCCAACTACAAACTTGTGTAGGAGATTTCTACATGAATAAGGATATTTTTGGTGTCAACTATGACTATTTCTACACAATCGGCCACATAATGGCTTATTTGACAAAATGACTATTGTTGCAAAATGTTGTTTAAGAAAAATGAACTTGAAATTTTATTTTTTTTTTTTATCCCGTGGCTCATGGGGGCATCGTTCGGCATTGCCATAAACCAACACAAGACTAAGAAGTTGTTAATATCAATTGACTATTTTTTTACAAAATTGGCCATATAATGGCTTAATTGACAAAATGACTATTTTTTGCGAAATTTATTTCAGAAGACGCAAAATCAAAAATTGTTATCCTGAGGCTTATGGGGCATCGTTCGGCATCGCCATAGGCCAACAAAAGATTGCGAATTTTTGATGTCAATTGTGACTATTTTTTACAAATTGGCCATGTAATGGCTTATTTAGAGAAGGTGGCTTTTTCTGCAAAACTTTATTTCAAAATTTTTGTCATGGGGCCTGTGGGGCATCGTTCAGCACCGACACAGTCCAATACAAGACTGAAGAAGTTCAAATGCCAAAAGTGGCTATTTATGCAAAGACCGGCCATGTAATGGCTTATTTGATAAAGTGGTTATTTTTTGTAAAGTTGAGTGATGACTCAAAACTTAATTTTCGCGGATACAACCTTTCAACATTTTCGCGAGGGAACATTTCAAGGTTGTGTCCAAAATTGTTTACCAACGACTCGAAGTGGCTATTCTTGCAAAAACAGCCTTCCGGCGTCCTTTTAAGGGACATTCGGCTTATTTTAAGCAAGAATAGCATTACTCGACTTATTTATAACGAAATAAAAATTTTGACATTTTTTGGTTATTTTTGCAAAAAGGGTGCGAACCCGGACTTGATTTTGCGGCTATGGCCTTGCAACATTTCCACAAGGAATATTTCAAGGTTGTGCCCGCAAATTATTAAAAATGATTCAAGGTGGCTATTTTTACAAAAAACAGCCTTCCGGTGTCCTTTCGGAACATTCGGCTATTTTCAAAAATAGCGTCACTTCGATTTATTGACAAAATTAAACACACACATTTTTTTTTTGATTTTTAAAGGGGTGCCTTTCAACATTTCCACAAGGGTATTTCAAGGCTATTATTCAAAAGGAAAAAAAATTTCAAAGTGGCCATTTTTGCAAAAACGGCCTTCCGGCGTCCTTTCGGAACATTCGGCTATTTTTAAAAAAAACAGCATCACTTTCGATTTATTTAAAACTAAATACACATTCTTTTTTTGAATTTTTGATAGGGGTGGTTGGACCCGATGAGGGTTGCCTACGTATCCCACCTAATGGCGAGAATCAAACCTGCGTAGTTCGGTCAGATTAGTTGACCAATTATTTCAACAAAATTGTTCCACCTATTTTTCAAATTTTCTTTTCAAACCTTCGATAGCGTTTCGTCGACATTTCGATATTTTCTATTCTAAAATTTCCTCTCTTTTTGTTTTTCAGGAATTTAGCCCGTAATAATCTAGAACAAATAAATGCAACATATAACATGCTCGGTCTTTTGATTACCGGGTCACCTGTCCTAGACGGACCCAACCCCTGTGTTGAGTCCCCTAAGTCAGATATGATGCAAATAAACGTCCTAAATCTAGGCTCAATATCCTGATGTTTTCAATGGTACTAGACCGTGTACCCGAGCGGACAACTCGGATTGAGGAGGGGGCTACGTACCGGGGACCCGCGGGATCGTCCGGCTTTGTAACTTATCCTGCCTCTTTTCTTATTTTTGGTATTGACACTAACAGAAAGGGGAGTCTCAACCAGTAAGCACATCCCCGGGGGTAAGAAGAGAAGGGTTTTCGGCACAGTTTTATATACAATTCACGCAATATCAAAGCGGTAAACATATAGCAGTTTGTATATATACAGCGCGACTAGTATCAAAGCGGTAGACATGTAGCACATTAATTAAACATATAATAAAATCAGATATAAGCAAAAACGGCAATTTAACTGAGCTCGAATTCTTAAACCCTGAACCGAAGTTCCGGGTATAATCCCCAGCAGAGTCGCCAGAGCTGTCACACCTCCTTTTTACGCACCCGCGAGGGCACAAAGGGAGTTTTTCCAATTAAAGGACAATCGAGACGGGATTAGTTTATTTAATTCAGAGTCGCCACTTGGAAAAATAATGGTGTCCCAAGTCACTGGTTTAATCCCGAACCGAGGAAATTTATGACTCTGTAATACAGTCTACGAAAACTAGAAACCTGGATAAGGAATTCCGTTAACCCGGGAGAAGGTGTTAGGCACTCCTGGATTCCGTGGTTTTAGCACGGTCGCTCAATTGCACTTTTTGTTTTTATCTGATTTCTTTATATGTTTTTATTTTATGTGCTTTAACCTCTATGCAAATTTTAACTTTTAACCGCTTTTGATTATTATTATTATTATAAGAATTATTACTATTATTATTTTAACAAAGAATTGCAACGTTGTGAAAATGTATCTCGAGCCGCGTCGCACCAGTGCACCCGTAGTTGTCAACATATTTCAACTCCGTTGAGATTTGGATTTGAGTCACATAAATGTGCACTCGAGTTTAAGGAGATAAGATTATTAAATACGCGCCTAAAGATACTAACGCGTTTTGTGTTCGGGAAAGGCCGTGGAATCCGCTAAACAACACATCTCGGGATCTAAACACTTTTCGTAATAATCGTCTGTTGAGGGCCCCACAATTTGCGTGTTATCTTTGGCGAGGCTCGTCTCGCTTATTGTTTAAGGGTTCATTACCCTTTTATTGTTTATTGTTTTAAATGAATTACAACGTAGTGGAAACGTATCTCGAACCACGTCGCACCAGTGCACCCGTGACTTTTGACACGTTTCGACTTCGTTGAGATTTGGATTTGGGTCACATGAATGTGCACCCGTAATTAAGAAGGTATGTTTTTTATTAAAATCGTGCCTAAAGAGTCTATCGGGTTGTTCTTTGGGAAAGACCGTAAAATTCGCTAAAACGGTCTCCCCGAGTCTAAATTTCATGACAATTAAATGAGGGCCCCGCGATTGTGCTTCTAGTGCGGCGAGGCTCATCTCACCCCTTTTAAGGCCAATCCTAATATAACTATATCTTTCTATTTTTTATTTGTCTCTCATTGGCACACGGGCCATAGCGATTGGATCTGGGACTTTTTACATAAGTAGACCCAAATCATTAATAAATCCGAACAGGTTCAAAATATCTTTACTAAACTAATCATAGATATAAACAAGTATTATAACATCCCTATCAGAAATGAACTAGAAATATTAACACTAACTTTATTTGTATATTACTGTTTAACTATCAGATTAACTAAGTCTGCTTCTATTAGTCAAAACATATACTTATTCAAGTGCAGAACTACCTTAATGCTTTGTTTAACTTGAAATGCTAAACTAGGTCCACAGTTGCCATGTTCGAATTAAGTCCTCAATTTCATTTGTATTTTTTTTTTGATCCCTGTCTCACATCCTGTTTCTGAACTTTAATGGGATTTAAAAATGCCTAGACTAGTTTAAACAATCATGTACTATGAACGAAATCGAAATCTAACTAAATCATCCTTTACAAGTTATCACTGGTTGGCACAGAAACTACAAAAAAAAGCATTTCGATTGTTTGTATTACATTTCTGATTCAGTGACAGATGAAGGTCTAAAAATTAATCTGCTAGGCCATGGCCGGTTCTATGATCTAGGTGACTTTCCTCCGTCGATCTACCTCATATAATTTCTACATGAATACTTAAACTAATTATTTCAAGAGATTCTTAATCTAAATCCATAAATTACATACTTAACAGTTGACATTCTCATTTATACACATAATCTTCCTAACAAATTACATATAATCCTATAACATTCTATATCTAAACATAAGCAGAATTAAAACGAGTAAAACTAAGAGAACAATTTTATATCTTCAGCAGCTCTAGTTACATCCTCGAAAATCAAGAGTGTACCTGGCAATTACAATGAAGGGAAATCAGTTGCAGCGGCAAAAGACACAACCACAACAGCCACAACAGGGCAGAACAGCAACAACAGCAAACTAACAGCAACCACTCAACGAACCAGCAGTAGCAAAACACAACAACAGCAGCCAACAGACACTACAACCAGCAGTAGCAAAACCAAACAAACACACCAAATAACCAGTGAAAAGGACCCCAACCAGCAGAACAAATGACAACAACCGATCAGAAATCAACCCAGCAGTAAACACAAACCACCACAACAGTAGCCAAGCACAACCACAGCAGTAGCAAGAGAAATAACAGGACCACAGCAGCCTCAACAAACAAAACAGTAACCAACACAATCCAATGAAACAGTAACTTCAGTCTATATCCTTATTGTTCTCTCTGTATTTTCAGTTTCAAAATTGTTTCTCCAATCTGTCTTTTTAACTTCCCAGCTCTCTCTATGTCTATCCCCCTCTCTGTTATCTGTATGTTCGTCTATGTGAATCTCTATATCTTTCAGACTGCTCTCTAAAACCGTCCCCCTATGAATGTCTAAGTCTCTGTGTATATAGCCTTTCCATCCAGCCCCTAATGGTACTCTCCCATATTAAATAAAATCCCTTGCCCATTCCCTGCTCTGCCTAGCCCTGACACTGGTTGTTTAACACTACCATATGTCTGGGTATGGGGCTTATCTATTAAAAATTCCCTAAGTGTAAAACCTAGGTGGATACCTGCTGTCCAGCAGGTTCCACTGGCCCTAAGCATGTGCACTCACTATTGAGTTCCTAAAGTTTCAATCAGCTACAACAGACCACTACTAGTTTCAATACACAGACTCGGACAAACATTCACAAAGTTCATTTTAGACAAAAACGAGCCACTGCCCGAGATTTCATACAAAAAAACTCTACGAGATTTAGGCGACGCATTCAATTAACTATAACACGTAACATGGATAACAATTTAACCGATAAAACAGTGAAACAAAAAATCTCGGCAAAATTAAAGAATTTGCGAAACTAACTACTCGACGACATTTGTTGAATTAATCACAACATATAATCACATAAATAACAACAAACAATGTTGAATCAGCGATTCGAAATGCTCAGGCAAACATACTGACTTTAACTCCAAATTAAAGCAGAAAAGGGAAGAAAATGGAGACGAGGTAATGAGGTTGAAATAGACTAATAGATAAAAATGGGAGAAAGAGAACTTAGAACCGATACCCGGAGAAATCATGGCGGCTCAATATGCGAACTGCCTTTCGCCTATCTCTCATTGCATTTTTGGATTTGAAACGGAACTTAACCGTGTGTTTTCAATCGTGAGAACACACGACTAAATTCCAATTCGAACCAAACCGCTCTTCATGCCCTAACCGTATGAAATAAAATCCTGGGTCTTTTGCGCTTTAAACAGTCGGCGAGTTGGGGTAATGTTTGACACGAAATGGAGGTAGTGGTGGTGTGAGGGAAGCCTAGTGGTGGTGGGATATGGTTTTGGAGTCAAACAGAGGCGGCTAGGGTTCCGCTCGATTCTTCGATTGGAGATTCGAGCCGATTGGTAGGGATTCGAAACTAGATGTTCTGGGGATCGGAATGGGGAGGTTATGGGGATTTGATGGTGTAATTTTGGAGTTGTTTGGGGTGTCACCGCCGGCGGAGACGATTTCCGGCCGGCGGTTCATGGTGGCGTGCGGCGGGTTTCGTCTGCTCTCTGAAGAGAGGCAAAACTGAACGGGCATTTAGGGTTTTTGGGGGGGTTTTGGGTAATTAGAAAGGTTCTATTAATCTTAGCCGTTAGATCAAGTGATCTCAACGGCTAGGATTGATGCTGGGCGAAAACGGGTTGGGCATGGGTCATTTGGACTGGGTTGGCCGATTTGGGCTTGTGCTCTTGGACTGAGTTGTGGCCCAAATCTGGCCATCTCTTTTCTTTATCTCTATTTCCCATTTATTAATTCTCAATTAAAACAAAAACTCTAAAATATATTACAAAAAATCAAATTAGTTTATAAGAATCCCAATTAGGTTTTTTATTATAGTTAAATTAAACTAGAATCACACAGTTGGGACATTAAACGCTAAAATTACAAAAATACATATTTTTGTGATTTTTCTATTTTTTTCAAATAAACTTGATCACTTTCAATTGTAAATTAACACCTAAGAGTGCAAACGCAATATATTTTTGTATTTTTCTTAATTTAAGCAATCAAACATGTGCACACGAAAAATACAAATAATAAGAAAATTAACACAAAAATCCACGGATATTGCGACGATACAAAAACAATTTTATTTTGAATTTTTGGGAGTAATTCTCATGCAGGGCAAAAATCACGTGCTCACAACTGGCTGGTTTAAGGGATAATATGGTCGGGCTTGCCTATTATATGTTGAGATGGCCGTACACCGTAGGGGTACGAGCGAGGGTTAGTTCAGTGTGGAAATCTTGTAGAGATAAACGTAGATTGGAGGTTAGAGTACTACTATAGTGATGACGTACTTGTGAGGGTTGCCTTAGAACTGCTAAGTGATAGCGCAGGATTTCTTACCTTCAGTTATTATTTATTATTATTACTCACTGAGTTGAAATATACTCACCCCACTCCCCTGCACTTTCTGTGCAGATCCACAGGTGCCCGAGAGCAGTTGAGATATTGTAGTTGATGATCCTTGTCTACTCTTGTGGAGATTACGAGGTAGCTGCCAGCGTCCGCAGAGCTTGTTTTCTCCTTCTCTATCATCTTGTTGATTTCCTACTTGCCTAGACTTGATTGTATTAGGATGCTATTCTGTAGAGGCTCAGTCTCGTGACACCACGATATGTTTGGGACCGTATTTTGTATGTTTTACGTTTCGGTTATCACCTGATGTGATCATTTACTGTTTAAGTTTAATTTGATTAATAATTGGCTGGTTTAAGGGATAATATGGTCGGGCTTGCCTAGCATTGTGTTGGGCGCCATCACGACCAGGGTTTGGGTCGTGACAGGGTTAGTTCAGTGTGGAATCTTGTAGAGATAAACGTAGATTGGAGGTTAGAGTACTACTATAGTGATGACGTACCTGTGAGGGTTGCCTTAGAACTGCTAAGTGATAGCACGGGATTTCTTACCTTCAGTTATTATTTATTATTGTTACTCACTGAGTTGAAATATACTCACCCCACTCCCCTGCACTTTCTGTGTAGATCCACAGGTGCCCGAGAGCAGTTGAGATATTGTAGCTGCTGATCCTTGTCTACTCTTGCGGAGATTACGAGGTAGCTGCCACGTCCGCAGAGCTTGTTTTCTCCTTCTTTATCATCTTGTTGATTTCCTACTTGCCTAGACTTGATTGTATTAGGATGCTATTCTGGAGAGGCTCAGTCTCGTGACACCACGATATGTTTGGGACCGTATTTTGTATGTTTTACGTTTCGGTTATCACCTGATGTGATCATTTATTGTTTAAGTTTAATTTGATTAATAACTGGCTGGTTTAAGGGATAATATGGTCGGGCTTGCCTAGCATTGTGTTGGGCGCCATCACGACCAGGGTTTGGGTCGTGACAAGTTGGTATCAGAGCCTAGGTTAACATGTCTCGCGAGTCTTGAGCCGGTTGGTAGAGTCTCGTGGATCGGTGCGGGGACGCCTGTACTTATCCTCGGGAGGTTGCAAACCTTTTAGGAAAAGTTTCAATTCTTGGAATTCTTGTCGTGCGATTACTTTTGACTTGAACTGAACTTTGACATTCTATTCTCTCGCAGATGGCGAGAACTCGATCATCCGGACGTGGAGGACGACCACCACTACCACCTGCTAGAGGCCGAGGACGCGGTCGTGGTCGTGGCGGAGTTAGGGCAGCTGAGGCAGTGCCAGGGACCCACAGCCTCCAGTTGCTGAGATCCCAGCAGTACCAGTTCAGGCACCAGCTGTGCCCATTGTTATTCGGGTCTACAGGAGACCCTGGCTCAGATACTAGTAGTCTGCACTGGCCTAGCACAGGCGGTTTCAGTTACTACTGCAGCAGCTGCATCGGGGATCGGGGGTGGTCATCGGACCCCCGCGGTACGCACTCCAGAGCCAGCAGTGCAGGGCTTACAGACACTAGAGGCTCCTCCAGTTCAGCCTGTGGTACCGGTTCAGCCAGCAGATCAGATTCAGGGGGACAGGGTCCCAGCTATGACAGACGATGAGCAACGTCGTCTCGAGAGGTTCACCAGGTTATCTCCTCCAGTGTTCACTGGTGCTCCGGGCGAGGACGCCCAAGGTTTTCTGGATAAGTGTCGTCGGATGCTTCGTACGGCGGGGATATTGGAGTCCAGTGGGGTATCTTTCACTACCTTTCAGTTTCAGGGGGCCAGCCTTCGCTTGGTGGGAGGCTTATGAGCGCCGCAGGCCGGCAGGGGCAACACCACTATCATGGCCGGAGTTCTCCACTATGTTCTTGGAGAAATGGGTGCCTCGATCTCAGAGAGAGGAGATGCGTAGGCAGTTTGAGGGTCTCCGTCAGGGGGACATGTCAGTGTCAGAGTATGAGATCAGGTTTACAGAGTTGTCCAGATATGCACCGTGGTTGGTTCATTCCAACAGAGAGAGGATTGGGCGCTTCGTGGACGGCCTCATTTATCCGATTCGTATTCTGATGACTCGGGAGAGGGTTTTGAGTCGTACATTTGAGGATGATGTGGATATTGCTCGCGACATAGAGACAGATCGTCGCAGAGAGCGGGATGAGAGGGAGGCCAAAAGGCCTCGAGGAGCAGCTAGTTCCAGTGGCACTCAGACCAGAGGCCAGAGTCAGCAGAGCCGAGGTCACTCTTTCAGGTCTTCGCAGTCGGGTCGCTCAGATCGTCGCAGATGGTCACCTAGACAGGGTTATCAGGGTTCGCACCAGAGCCAGCCATCTCTCAGTGCCATGCCAGCTCAGAGTTCTTCACAGGCCCCATCCGCTCAGGGTTCATCTCGGCCTAGTTCATCAGCTGGTCACTCCAGCGCCAGAGGTCCTTACAGTCTCAGTACCCAGGACCGGGGAGTTGCTACGAGTGCGGAGAGTTTGGGCACCATCGTAGGGAGTGTCCCCGTCTTGTTTCCGGATCTTATCAGCAGAGAGGGCAGCCCTCGTCATCTGGTCCTTCTACTTCAGCACCCGCCCCGCCAGCTAGGGGTGAGGGTCAGACAGCTAGGGGTCGCTCTCGAGGGGGAGGCCGATCAGGCGGACAGGCTAGATGCTATGCTTTTCAGGGCCGATCTGAGGCTGTTACTTCTGATGCTGTCATTACAGGTATTATTTCAATCTGCCACGGAGATGCCTCGGTATTGTTTGATCCCGGTTCTACTTATTCTTATGTGTCTACATATTTTGCTCCTCATTTGGGCACGACCCGAGGGAGTCTTGAGGTGCCAGTGCATGTATCTACCCCGGTAGGGGATACTATTATTGGGGACCACGTATACCGGTCCTGTTTGGTCACTATTGGGGGTCTGGAGACCCGAGTAGACCTGTTGCTTCTCAGCATGATTGATTTTGATGTTATATTGGGCATGGACTGGCTATCTCCATGTCATGCTATTATGGACTATCATGCTAAGACAGTCACTTTGGCTATGCCGGGCATTCAGAGGATTGAGTGGCGAGGCACGACTGAGTATGTACCTAGCAGGGTAATATCTTTCCTCAAGGCCCAACGAATGGTTGGGAAGGGATGTCTCTCTTATTTAGCATTTGTGCGGGAGGTCGAGGCCCAGACTCCCAGTATTGATTCTGTTCCCATTGTGCGAGACTTTCCCGATGTGTTTCCCTCAGACCTGCCGGGCATGCCGCCGGACAGGGATATTGATTTTGGTATCGATTTGATGCCGGGAACTCAGCCTATTTCTATTCCTCCGTATCGTATGGCACCAGCTGAGTTGAAGGAATTGAAGGAGCAGCTCCAGGAACTCCTAGATAAGGGGTTCATTCGGCCGAGTGTGTCGCCGTGGGGTGCACCGGTCCTGTTTGTTAAGAAGAAGGACGGATCCATGAGGATGTGTATTGACTACAGGTAGCTAAACAAAGTAACAGTGAAGAATAAGTATCCTCTGCCTCGTATTGATGATTTATTTGATCAGCTCCAGGGAGCTAGGGTGTTCTCGAAGATTGATCTTCGTTCAGGCTATCATCAGCTGAAGATCAGAGACTCGGATATTATGAAGACTGCATTCAGGACCCGATATGGTCATTATGAGTTTCTTGTGATGTCTTTTGGGCTGACCAACGCCCCAGCAACATTTATGCATCTGATGAACAGTGTGTTCGGGCCTTATTTGGATTCATTTGTGATTGTGTTCATTGATGACATTCTAGTCTACTCCCGTAGTCGGGAGGAGCATGCTCAGCATTTGAGTATTGTGTTGCAGAGATTGAGGGAGGAGAAGCTATATGCTAAATTCTCCAAGTGTGAGTTCTGGCTCAAGTCCGTGGCATTCTCAGGACACATGGTGTCCAGTGATGGTATTCAGGTGGATCCGAAGAAGATAGACGCGGTGCAAAGTTGGCCTAGACCGACCTCAGCTACTGAGATTCATAGTTTCCTGGGATTTGCATGGTATTATAACCGATTTGTTCAGGGATTCTCTTCCATTGGTTCACCCTTGACTAGATTGACTCAGAAGGGTGTTCCTTTTGTGTAGTCCGAGGAGTGTGAGGAGAGCTTTCGGAAGCTCAAGACAGCATTGACCATGGCACCAGTCTTGATACTGCCGACAGCTTTAGATCCTTATATTGTGTATTGTGATTCCTCGGGAGTTAGCATTGGTTGTGTGTTGATGCAGGAGGGTAGGGTCATTGCTTATGCTTCTCGTCGATTGAAGCCCCACGAGAAGAACTACCCTGTTCATGATTTGGAGCTAGCAGCCATAGTTCATGCTTTGAAGATTTGGAGGCATTACCCGTATGGTGTCTCCTGCGAGGTGTACACGGATCATCGCAGCCTTCAGCACTTATTCAGACAGAAGGACCTTAATTTGAGACAACGGAGGTGGTTGGAGTTGCTTAAGGACTATGATATCACTATTTTGTATCATCCGGGGAAGGCCAATGTGGTGGCCGATGCCTTGAGTAGGAAGGCGGTTAGCATGGGCAGCTTAGCTTTCATCCCAGTTGGGGAGAGGCCATTTGCTTATGATGTTCAGGCTCCAGCCAATCGGCTAGTGAGATTAGATATTTCGGAGCCGAGTCGGGTGTTGGCTTGTGTTGTTTCTCTATCTTCCTTATATGATCGCATCAGGGAGCGACAGTATGATGACCCATATTTGCTTGTCCTTAAGGACAAAGTGCAGCATAATGATGTTAGAGATGTGACTATCGACAATGATGGTGTTCTGAGGATGCAGGGCCGTATATGCGTGCCCAATGTTGATGGTTTGCGGGAGTTGATACTTGAGGAGGCACACGGTTCGCGGTACTCTATTCACCCAGGTGCCGCAAAGATGTACCAAGACTTGAGACAGCACTACTGGTGGAGGAGAATGAAGATGGATATTGTTAGGCATGTAGCTAAGTGCCTCAATTGCCAGCAGGTCAAATATGAGCATCAAAGACCGGCGGTGTTCTTCAGCGTATGGTTATTCCCGAGTGGAAATGGGAGAGGATCACCATGGATTTTGTTACTTGGCTCCCTCGGACAGCGAGGAAGTTTGATTCTGTATGGGTGATTGTTGATTGGCTAACTAAGTCCGCACATTTCATCCCAGTTAGTACTACTTACTCATCGGAGCGGTTGGCAGTGATCTTTATTCGGGAGATTGTCAGGTTGCATGGGGTCCCAGTGTCTATTATATCTGACAGAGGCACTCAGTTCACTTCTCAGTTTTGGAGAGCATTTCGGCGAGAGATGGGTACGAGGGTTGAGTTGAGTACAGCATTTCACCCCCAGACAGACGGGCAGTCTGAGCGTACTACTCAGATCCTGGAGGATATGTTGCGAGCATGTGTGATTGACTTTGGCGGTTCGTGGGATGAATTCTTACCACTTACTGAGTTTGCCTACAACAACAGCTACCAGTCGAGTATTCAGATGGCCCCGTACGAGGCATTGTATGGCAGATGGTGTAGATCTCCCGTCGGATGGTTTGAGCCTGGTGAGGATAGATTGATAGGGACTGAGTTAGTTCAGGATGCTCCGGATAGAGCAAAGTTGATCCAGGAGAGGCTTCGCACAGCACAGTCTCGCCAGAAGAGTTATGCGGACCGTAGGGTTCGAGAGTTGTCTTTCATGGTTGGTGATAGAGTATTGCTGAAGGTTTCACCCATGAAGGGTGTCGTGAGGTTCGGGAGGAAAGGGAAGTTGAGTCCCAGGTATATTGGTCCTTTTGAGATACTCAGGAGAGTTGGAGAGGTGGCATATGAGTTAGCCTTGCCACCCAGCTTATCCAGCGTTCATCCAGTATTCCATGTGTCCATGCTCCGGAAGTACATCGGAGATCCGTCCCATGTATTAGACTTCAGTACCATTCAGCTTGATGGTGATCTATCCTATGATGTGGAGCCTATTGCTATTTTGGGTCGCCAAGTAAGGAAGTTGAGGTCGAAGGAGATTGCATCGGTTAAGGTTCAGTGGAGAGGTCGACCCGTGGAGGAGGCTACTTGGGAGGTCGAGCAGGAGATGCGGAGCAGATACCCTCAGCTATTCGAGACTTCAGGTATGTTTCTTGACCCGCTCGAGGACGAGCGTTTGTTTAAGTTGGGGAGAATGTAACGACCCGGCCTGTCGTTACGGGAATTTCCACCCCGTTACCTTGCAATTACATATCTTATGCTTTTATAACTGTATTAGAGTATATCGGGTGAGTTAGGAGTGATTTGGATTGAAAATGAAACAAATAGCATGTTTGAAGAAAACTTGAATATGGAAAGTCAACCAAGAGTTGACTATTGAGTTAGAATGCTCGGAACCGGATTCTGATGATTCGACTAGTTTCGGGGGAGCATTTATGACTTAGGAGAACAATCGGAATTGAATTCGGAGGTCCGGTGTAGTTTTAGGCTTGAATTGGCGAAGGTTGAATTTTGGCGAAAACCGGATGGTGGGTGATATTTTGATCCGGGGGTCGGAATGGAATTCCGATAATTTCTGTAGCTTCGTTATGTGATTTTGGATGTGTCTGCAAATTTTCAGGTCATTCGGACATCGTTTGATCGGGTTTTGGATTGATTGTTAGTTTTGAAAGTTTTGAAGAAACTTAGGCTTGAATTCGTGTAGAAATGGTGATTTTGATGTTTAGTGTGGTGTTTTTATGATTGGAACAAGTTCGTATCATGTTTTGGAGTATGTTGGTGGTTTTCGCTGGGGTCCCGGGGGTCTCGGGATGAATCCGGGGGTCCAAACGGACCATTCTTGGCCAAAGAAGAGAGCTGGTTTGCTGTCATAAGTGCAGCAGAATTTTACCCTTCGCGATCGCAGAGATAGGGATGCGATCGCGTAAGGTCAAGAACAGAAGCAACGCGATCGCAGGAGCATGGACGCGATCGCGTAGTGTTATCCGGGTGGTCATCGCGATCGCATGAGCATCTACGCGATCGCGTAGGAGAGAAATGGGGTCCAGGGAAAAATGTGCTACGCGATCGCAGGAATAAGGACGCGATCGCGTGAGGCCGGATGGTTGTACATCGCGATCGCGTTAGGAGAATCGCGATCGCGTGAGGGCGAAATGTTTGAGCATCGCGATCGCGTGAGTAGAGTCGCGATCGCGTAGAGAAAATGGGTCTGGCAGAGAATTTAATCACAGAACAGAGGGGCTACGGGTTCATTAACCCAAAACGCCATTTTTGAGTTCTAGAGAGAGAAACTCACGGGAATTGCTGGTAATTCATCGGGGATTCGTCGGAGGTAAGTTTTGTGGCTTAATTACATCATTTTAACATGAAATCCTTGGTTAAATCCCTGTAAATGGAAGATTAAGGTGGGTTTGAGCCCTAGGCCTAAATTAAAGAAAAACACTTATTTGAGTGGGCAAATGGAGTCCGATTTTGGTAAATTTTATATGCCTAGACTCGTATCGAGATGAGGATTCCGAATATGTAACTTTTATAATTTTTCGACAAGTGTACCAAAAGTAAGGTTTTGACAACTTGTGGGTTTTGATATAATTTGGGTTATTTCGGATGAATTTCGTGAAATTAGCATATATTGATGCATTCTCTATGATTTTGAGCAAGATTTGGCACCCGAGGAGATTGATTTGCGAGGCAAGCGCAAGGCGGATTGAAGCTTCTACCGGTTCGAGGTGAGTGGTAGTAGTAAACAATGTACTGAGGGTTTGAAACCCCGTACTAGCACTTCACAGTGCTATATTGAGATGAGACACGCGTTCTATGATGGACGTGGTGACATTGTGATTGGGGGTTCGGACTTAGTCCTTCCCGGCTAATAGAATACTGTGTTGTATGACTGTTAATGAGATTGTAACTGTACAATTGGGCTAATAGCCATGTTTGGGGCCTTGTGCCGATCTGTAGAGCATTAGGGAACCTATAGAGCTAGGTGACCCTTATATCATGTTGGAAACATACACTCAGCCGTAGCTCTAGCTGTATAGCATAATATGAGCCCGTACTAGATGTGTACATTGAGAGAGATTATCTAGGGTGAAATTCTCTGTTCTAGCTGAGTGGGACTGAAAGGCCAAGTCTATATTGACTGAGACAGGGTCTAGGACCCACTGTGATATATTATATTGGGCCTGAGAGGCCAAGCACATATTGACCGGGATAGGGTCGAGGACCCATTATGAGGTATTATATACATATACCTATATTGGATCGGGCTGCACGCCGCATCAGTATATATATATTGGATCGGACTGCACGCCGCAGTAATATGCATGTAATATACATGTGGGACGGACTGCACGCCGCAGTATTATTGCGCTTGGGCTGTAGGAGCCCCTTCGGAGTCTGAGTCTGCACACATTCTCAGTGAGCACTGGTGTATATTATGGGATCGGGCTGCGCGCCGCAGCGGTATAAATATATATACATATAAATATTGGATCGGACTGCACGCCGCAGTAATACATGTGTGGATCGGGCTGCACGCCGCAGTATAATAGTGCTTGGGCCTAGGGAGCCCCTCCGAAGTCTGTATACACCCCCGGTGAGCGCCGTCGACGTTAAATGGAGCGGGCTGCGCGCCGCAGCGGTATATGTATTGGAGCGGGCTGCGCAGCATTATACTTAATCATATCCTATTATCTACTTAAATACTTATACATTATAGACATAGGTATATGTCTTTATATGTTGAGATGGCCGTACACCGTAGGGGGTACGAGTGAGGGTTGGTTTAGAGTGGAATCTTGTAGAGATAAACGTAGATTGGAGGTTAGAGTACTACTATAGTGATGACGTACCTGTGAGGGTTGCCTTAGAACTACTAAGTGATAGCACAAGATTTCTTACCTTCAGTTATTATTTATTATTGTTACTCACTGAGTTGAAATATACTCACCCCACTCCCCTGCACTTTCTGTGCAGATCCACAGGTGCCCGAGAGCAGTTGAGATATTGTAGCTGCTGATCCTTGTCTACTCTTGCGGAGATTACGAGGTAGCTGCCAGCGTCCGCAGAGCTTGTTTTCTCCTTCTCTATCATCTTGTTGATTTCCTACTTGCCTAGACTTGATTGTATTAGGATGCTATTCTGTAGAGGCTCGGTCTCGTGACACCACGATATGTTTGGGACCGTATTTTGTATGTTTTACGTTTCGGTTATCACCTGATATGATCATTTACTGTTTAAGTTTAATTTGATTAATAACTGGCTGGTTTAAGGGATAATATGGTCGGGCTTGCCTAGCATTGTGTTGGGCGCCATCACGACCAGGGTTTGGGTCGTGACAGACGCGTTTGCCAAAATTAGAATGTTTAAAAGTTAAAAGGAAGATTTGATCGTCGATTCATGGTTTTAATATTGTTTGGTTTGATTTGAGGTCTCGAGTAGGTTCTTGTTAAAATTTGAATGTTTAAAAGTTAAAAGTACGACTTGAGGTTTGCATTTTCCATGGTTATGAAAATTCAGTGGCGTGTTCAAATGGTTCTTCTAAAATTAATTAAGGGAAAGGTTTCTAGCCAATGGAGTGCTTATTCTACTTGTAGTTCAGCGCATGATAGGTGTAGTGACAGGCATGAGATTTGAAAGTAGAAGATCAAAGTCGTGGGTCGGTATTGATAAGAATGTAACGATCTCGGAGGAGCGGGAGATTTCAGATGTTTAGAGTAAGTTGGTTGTCACAACCCAAGTTCTCCCTCTGTGAACCGTCGTGATGGCACCTAGTCTCTACAACTAGGTAAGCCTAACATTTTGAGAAAATGAAACGAAATCATGAAAACTAATGATATAACTTATAAGCACTTTAAGTTTGACCAAAATATTACTATTATATTCCTAAAATACTTCTTTTTAAAACAAAACTCTTCCCCAGTTCTTCAGCTGCATATTATTAATTTCAGTATTTTTGTTCAAACACGTAACTGCTTATTTTTTAAATAAGTTTCAGCACTTAAAAGTATTTTTCAGCACATAATATTTATTAGCTATTCTAAATTAGCTAAGTCAAACGGACTCTTAATAATACCGAAATTAATAGATATATTATTTTTCCTAATACATCCTACGAGACCCCTTACACTCATTTTTTTTTCTTTACCTATAATGGTGTGTTCGGGCTAGCATGTTTATGCCATTACTATTTTATCTGTATCTGCTATTTCTTAACACCACATATATCAAATAATTATATCCACTAAAATTTAGGTAAATATAAAGAAATTACCTAATTTTTGTTGTCTGTGATGGGACTTGGAGCCTGATTTTGCGACATTTATACCTACTTTATTAGTTATTGATACCCTTAATTAGGTGCCTACCACTCATACTCTCACCAAAACAAGATTCCGAATCAAAATTATTATAATCAATTTGCCAAACAAAATGATGCAAAAATGTATAAATATATTATGTGATACCTTTAAAGGTTCTAATTATATAAATCTAATTCATGCGATTTCTTATCTTTGAGATCTATTCTTTGTCTAACCCTTTAGAACGTTGCAGAGGCGGATTCAGAATTTAAAGAGTTCACTTTTTATGATATTTAGCATTAAAATTATTTTATTTTTAAAGTTATAGGTTCAAATTTACTATTTATTGTAATTTTAATAAATTTTACATATAAATTTATACTTAGTATCGAAAGTTATGAATTCAATTGTACCCCTCACCTGCACGTTATATGCGCCCCAGGCTGGGTCCAGTAACTTGTAACTAGTGCTTGTGATGATGTTGAGTAATAGATCTCTGCAGATGGAATAATGTCTTTCTTTTCCTTTATTTTCTCGTTCTATTTTATGTTTTTTCTTTGGTTGAGATTAAATCTTAAGATTTTTTATATTATCGCACCGACAAACTGAACTAAGCACATTATATATTATAAGATACTCAACTGTCAGTAGTACTAAATAGACTATAAACTATTTGTTTATTTAGTGTAACCTTAACCTCATACTTTATTATACCCAAAAACAAAAACAAAAGAAAGTGATTACGCTGCATATTAACCATTTATACTCCTATTAAAATCATTTTCACATGGAAATTAAAATTTAGAATATGTCTTATATTTATTGTCTACTTTATAATTGACAAGGTTTTTAAAAACAAAAACTAATTATATAATTTATTTAATTTTTGTTTAAGATGTGGATCATAATTTGACTATATTTTATGTTGTAAAGATACTCATGACTAGAGTTGAAGTTTAATTGGTTCTTAAATGGAAATCACATGCAGAAAGAAAAAATTTCCTTTAATATTTCGTATCTTATTAGTATTAGGTTAGACTGCAAGATTTTTCTTCGTTAATTTTCAATAGCGGGATGATCTGCTAGTGAGAAAGAGAAGCTTATAGCAAATTTGACCATGCTTTTTAGGGAACTTAGAGTGTGTTTGGTATAACGAAAAATATTTTTTGTGAAAAATATTGTCCAAGAAAATATTTTCTTTCAAAATAAGTAGTAATCTTATTTATTTTTTGGTGTTTGGTACGTAAATTAAGGAAAATGACTTTTCAAGGGAATTTATAAATAATTTAGATATAATAAACATGAAGTCATAAACTTTCAAACCAACTTAAAATCTGAATCTTAATTATTCAGTTCTTAATCATTAAGTACGATTATTTTTTTACTTAACAATCACTTAATGGGTATGAATAGGACTATATGATTAAGATCTGTAACAGAGACTTAATTTCATTAAGATGCTATCACATATTCATTATAAACTGCCGTCACCGCCTACCATTATCAACTAACACCATGCCACCACCACCACCATACTCAGCCACACTACCACCACCACCACCACCACCACCACCACCGCGCCACGCCACCATCATCCTCAATCATAGCCGCCACCATTATCGACCATCACCATCCACCATCCCACCACTCTCATCACCATCATTCTCACCCACACTCAATACTTATCCACCTCAACTACCACAACCAACCACCCCATCACCATTAACAACAGCTGCTAGCACCGCCTATCATTATAATCTACCGCCACCTTCCTCAATCACAAATCACCACCCGTCATTATTAACAATCACCACCCACCACCACCATCATCAATTATAATTGCCACCATTAGCTACTAGCATGAACAACCAACATCAACCAAAGCTACCACCAACCCGTTAGATATCACCACCAACACCTATCATATTTTGAAAAACCATATATTTTATTATACAATATTAGATTTTTTTTCCAGATAAAGATAAATTTTATGCATTCAGATGGTAAAATCAAACAATCTTAATTTTTAGTATTCAGATCTTAATACACATCTTATATATTCAGATGTGTATTCCGATTCAGATATCTTAATCTTAATACACATCTTAATATTCAGATGTATATTCAGATTCATATGTCTTAATCGTAATACACTTCTTGATTTTCAAATGTGTATTCATATTCAAAGGTCTTATTTTTTTTAAAAAGGCGAAATCATATTTTACCCATCCAACGTACGACTAAATCCCTGTTACACATCTGTTGACCGCGGATTTTATTTTACACACCAAACCTTTTAAAAGTGTATCAATTACACACTACTTTTGACCAGCTTCTGGGACGTGAGAAACACGACCAATTGGGCGCTTGAATAGTTATTTTCTTCCTAAACTGACTAATTAAAACGGATATTTACTGAAAAATAGCTTATTTTCTTAACCCTAACACCCAATTATTCATCTCCCTCTTATTAAAAACCACCATTTTCATCTTCTTCATCTTTAAAGGTGGCAAACAGTTTTCTGAAAAATTCAATCCTATTTTCACCTTCCACATCTAATATTAGAAGCTGGTTATATTTGGTCAATTAAAGTACAATACATTATTATTCTTCCCAATTAAATCCTAAATATTTTGACTCACCCATCTAAATTAGAAGGGCTAAACAACCTTAAATGCGAATACTAAACTGAAAAACTGAAGAAGAAACAACAATTATCATATGTGTGCTCGTCAGATTAACTCCATAGGTTATTTTTATATTTTTATTTTTATATAGTTTTTTATTGTAATTAATTAATATAAGATATCTATATTTATTAATGTAATTAAAGTAACCTATTAATATATATATATATATATATATATATATATATATATATATATATATATATATATATAATTTTTTTTAAGATATATTTAAATTTAAAAAAAATAACCAATAATTAATTATTAACTAAATAACTAATTTAATAACTAACTATGCCATGAAGCTTTTCTTAAGCTGGGATTTTTATCTCCTTTTAATAATATATAAGATTACCACGTCGCTTACTAAGAGGAATTTTTTCTCTCCTATTAATAATATATAGATATAGATATATAGATAGATTAAAAGGTAGTTTATTGTCCTAACAATGCCACTTGGGTTTTTGTGATTATGTCACTTGTCTTAATAATATTTTTTTAAAATAATTTTAAAATTCTAAATTGAAACTGTTCCCCAACTTGAATATGTAGTTTTTTTAATTAATATTTTCATTTTTTAACTTGAATATTATATTTTTTTTTCTATTTTAAAATAACTTTAAAACATCAACTATAAATTACTCCTTAATTTGAATGGGTAGTTATTTTTTTAATATAGCTAATTATAATATATTTATATTTATTAATTCAAAAGGTGTAACTAATTAATTCAAAATTTAAAAAAACAATTAGTTAAAAGGTAGTTATTTTTGACTTAATAATGCCACTTGGCTTTTTGTGATTATGCCACTTGTCATAATAATATGCTTTTGTCTTTGGCTTTTAATTATATCTCATTTTAATAATATATAAGATTACCACGTCGCTTACTAAGAGGAATTTTTTCTCTCCTATTAATAATATATAGATATAGATATATAGATAGATTAAAAGGTAGTTTATTGTCCTAACAATGCCACTTGGGTTTTTGTGATTATGTCACTTGTCTTAATAATATTTTTTTAAAATAATTTTAAAATTCTAAATTGAAACTATTCCCCAACTTGAATATGTAGTTTTTTTAATTAATATTTTCATTTTTTTACTGTAACTATTTATGTTTTTTTTTCTATTTTAAAATAACTTTAAAAAATTAACTATAAATTACTCCTTAATTTGAATGGGTAGTTATCTTTTTTAATATAGCTAATTATAATATATTTATATTTATTAATTCAAAAAGTGTAACTAATTAATTCAAAATTTAAAAAAATAATTAGTTAAAAGGTAGTTATTTTTGACTTAATAATGCCACTTGGCTTTTTGTGATTATGCCACTTGTCATAATAATATGCTTTTGTCTTTGGCTTTTAATTATATACTAGTAGTCATACCCGCGCGATGCGCGGTCAATATTAAAAAAAATTAATTAAATTGAATTATGATCAGACTTGTTTGATCCTATTAGATCATATTTATTTAATAAAATGCAATTGTCATCTTGTTTGTCAATACGATATACCAATAATGAAATCACTATTAAATCAAAGGTATTTATATAGCGAGTGAATAACTTTTCTGTTCTGTTTTTCTTTATTATATTAAATAATATTTAGTATTCGCTTTCTTTTTCTAATATATGAGAAGATATATAATATATTACTATTGAAATATTTTTTATTTTAAAGTTTATTTTGTTGTTCTTAATAATATTATCAAAATTTTAGTGAATAAAATCCATATTAAACTAATGAGACTTATACAGGCAGCGCAACGTTTTTGTTAAATATTTTTCTGTATTATATCTTCCAATATTTAATACTATTAAATTGTTAATAGAAAGTTCATTAGCATATTACGTTATTTAAAAAATTTCTCTGGAGTTTATTTTTTCTTTATTTTTGTTTTTTTTTTAAATAATTTTAAAACTCCAACTTAAATTACACCCTAATTTTTTTGATTTTGTACCGGGTGTCCGAGTCTCTTCGAGCCCCAACTAATCCCGAGGGTGCACAGGCCCTCGGCAAGAAGTTTCCCGCAAGTGCACCACGATTAATTCAGGTTATACCCAGTCCGATAGCCCTCAGAAATTATTTGCATCCGGTGGGTTTCGAACATGAGACCTAAAACTACTCCCCAATTTCAATTGATAATTTACTATTTTTTTATTTTGATTTTTTATGTAAAAATTATTTTAAAACTCCAACTTGAAACTACTCCCCAATTTGAATAGGTAGTTTTTCTTCTCTTTTTTTCATTTTCTGTAGCTTTGTTTTCTGTTTTTTTTAATAATTTAAAAACTGCAACTTGAAACTACTCCCACCCAATTTGAATGGGTAGTTATTTTTCTATATATTTATATTTTTGTTTTTTATTATAGTTCATTATAAGATAACTATTTTTATTTTAAAACTCCAACTTTAAACTACTCCCCGATTTAAATGGGTAGTTTTTCTTCTCTTTTTTTCATTTTTTATAGATTTTTTTTGCTTTTTTATTTTAAAATAATTTAAAAACTCCAACTTGAAACTACTCTCACCAAATTTGAATGGGTAGTTATTTATTATATATTTATATTTTTTTATTTTATATAGTTTTTTATTATAGTTAATTAATTATAAGATATCTATATTTATTAATATAATTAAAGTAACTAATATATATATATATATATATATATATATATATATATATATATATATATATATATATATATATATATATATATATATATATATATAAAATTCAAAAAGAATAACCAATAAATAACTATTTAATAACTAACTATGCCATGTGACTTTTTCTAAATCTGTCACTTGATTTAAAGAGAATGTTTTTTTCTCTCATTTTAATAATATATAGATTTTCTTCTATTTTTTCGTTTTTTATAGACTTTTTTTTTGCTTTTTACTTTTAAAATAATTTATAAATTGCAACTTGAAACTACTGCCACCCAATTTGAGTGGGTAGTTACTTTTTTAACATTTTTATTTTATTTTATTATAGTTAATTATAAGGTATCTATTTTTATTTTAAAACACCAACTTGAAACTACTCCCCGATATAAATAGGTAGTTTTTCTTCTATTTTTTTGTTTATTTTAAAACTCCAACTTGAAACTACTTCCCGATTTGAATGTGTAATTTTTCTTTTATTTTTTTCATTTTTATAGATTTTATTTTGGTTTTTTATTTTTAAATAATTTAAAAACTCCAATTTGGAACTACTCTCACCCAATTTGAATGGGTATTTTTTTTTTATATTTTTATATTTTCATTTTTATATATTTTTTATTATAGTTAATTAATTATAATATATCTATATTTATTAATGTAATTAAAGTAAACAATTTATATATATATATATATATATATATATATATATATATATGGTAGTTTTTTATTTTTGTTTTTAGAACATTCAAATTCAAAAAGAATAACAAATAATTAATTATTAACTAAATAACTAAATCTAATAACTAACTATGCCACGTGGCTTTTTCTGAAGCTGCCACGTGGCTTAATTTTTCCTTGGCTTTAGATAGATTAAAAGGTAATTTATTGTCCTAACAATGCCACTTGGGTTTTTGTGATTATGTCACTTGTCTTAATAATATTTTTTTAAAATAATTTTAAAATTCTAAATTGAAACTATTTCCCAACTTGAATATGTTGTTTTTTAAATTAATATTTTCGTTTTTTTACTATAGCTAATTTATGTTTTTTTCTATTTTAAAATAACTTTAAAACATCAACTATAAATTACTCCTTAATTTAAATGGGTAGTTATTTTTTTTAATATAGCTAATTATAATATATTTATATTTATTAATTCAAAAAGAGTAACTAATTAATTCGTTTTTATAGATTTTTTTTGGTTTTTTATTTTTAAATAATTTAAAAACTCCAACTTGGAACTACTCTCACCCAATTTGAATGAGTATTTTTTTTTATATTTTTATATTTTCATTTTTATATATTTTTTATTATAGTTAATTAATTATAATATATCTATATTTATTAATGTAATTAAAGTAAACAATTTATATATATATATATATATATATATATATATATATATATATATATATATATATATATATATATATATGGTAGTTTTTTATTTTTGTTTTTAGAACATTCAAATTCAAAAAGAATAACAAATAATTAATTATTAACTAAATAACTAAATCTAATAACTAACTATGCCACGTGGCTTTTTCTGAAGCTGCCACGTGGCTTAATTTTTCCTTGGCTTTAGATAGATTAAAAGGTAATTTATTGTCCTAACAATGCCACTTGGGTTTTTGTGATTATGTCACTTGTCTTAATAAAAATTTTTTAAAATAATTTTAAAATTCTAAATTGAAACTATTCCCCAACTTGAATATGAATTTTTTAAATTAATATTTTCGTTTTTTTACTATAGCTAATTTATGTTTTTTTCTATTTTAAAATAACTTTAAAACATCAACTATAAATTACTCCTTAATTTAAATGGGTAGTTATTTTTTTTAATATAGCTAATTATAATATATTTATATTTATTAATTCAAAAAGAGTAACTAATTAATTCAAAATTTAAAAAAATAATTAGTTAAAAGGTAGTTATTTTTGTCTTAACAATGCCACTTGGCTTTTTGTAATTATGCCACTTGTCATAATAATATGCTTTTGTCTTTGGCTTTTAATTATATATAGATAGATATAGATAGGGACAAAAATTAGCTCAACATTTTTGTCGTTCTGATTAATTTATATTCACTATACGTAAAAATCATTAAAGAGACTCGAACTCGAGATCTTTGATGTGAGATTTTATCAATCACATCCCAACTTTAGATTAGGGGTGTTCATGGTTCGATTTGAAGCGATTTTTCTCCAAAAAAAAACAAATTAAGTAAGTCAATTTTTTAAATAACAGAATCAAATCAAACTAATTAAATCGGTTTTAATCGATTGGGGTTGGATAGGCTGTTGTCGGTTTTTCATTTTTTTTGTTTTCCGTTATTTATCGATTTTTCCTAAAATATGATACATACACTATCAAATACATATTCAGGCGAGTTGATTTTCAATGTAACACTATCAAACCAATTGCTCTTTAAAAAATCTATCATTTATCAAGATATATAGATAATAATTAAATTTAATAATGATTAATAGTTTAAGCACTCAAATAAAAATAGATTATTTTTAACACGAAATAGATTCTTGTATTTAACTAAGTGAGAAAAATACAAATAGTATAATAGATTAATAGTATTCGTTAAGAACATGTAGGGTCATATTCTTGGCTAGTACAGTTGTGGTTTGATGAATATAATTCTTCAGTTTTTTTACATTTAACTAAAGGTTTTGGATTCGAACTCTGGAAATTAAAAAAAAAAAATCCTTACAGGGAATGTTTCCAAGTTTAGTAGGCATTATGCTATATGAATATGTATTAATAGGGATCCAAAATTGAATATCGGACATCAGGGAAAACCAACAAAAATTAGAAAATGATGATGTTCTGTCATAGAAACAAGCTGTATACTAGGACAGAAAGAGTATGCATGAATGATATTGTTCCTCTTTTATTTTTATAATAATTAGGCTTGCAAGTCTTGAGTTATGATAAAATCACATGCCGAAAGACAAAAGTTCCATTAATTAATAGTCCATTCGTTTCAATTTATGTGAACTTATTTTCTTTTTAGTTCGTGCCCAAAAAGAATGACATCTTTCCTTATTTGGAAACAATTTACCTTTATGCAATGATTTATAGCCACACAAAATAAAGGTGCCTCATTTTACACCACAAGATCAAAAGTCTTCTCTTTTTTCTTAAACTCAGTGCCCAGTCGAATGAGTTCACATTAACGGAGGGAGTAGTTAGTATCTTATTAGTACTGGATATAAGAGTGTTTTTGCTGGAAAAGAAGCTTAATTTCGGTGAGAAAAAAATTAATCCCAAGGTACCCCTCATCACTAAACTACTTCAAGCAAAGATTGTGATCTTATTTCCTTGTTTTCTGGACATAATTTCATCATTTTCTTTAATAAAATAACACCAGATTAATGAACTACACTAGATTTTCAAAGTGATTAAAATTATGATTGGGCTAAGTCAGCTTACAAATATTTAGGCCCATTTTTATAGGGCCTCAGGACAAGCTCAACATTAACGGGCTCCAGGGATCCTCACAGACCATAACCTGCTCTTTTGTGGGTTCAATTGCATGGGCTAGCCATTTTTCGTGCCGATAATCGAAAAATAGTCAGCTTTTGCAAAGTCATTAAAAAATTACCATTATTTTGAACATGAAAAGTTTCAGCATATTAGGTTGGAACTCAAACACATAGAAAGTTCTCACATGATATACAAGATATGGAGCTCTTGCACATAAACTTCTAGCATATTGTGATGAAACTCCAGCACATTATAAAATTTCAGCATATTACACTAGAAGCTCATATGTAAAAAATTCGAACTTCGGCATATTCTGCTGGAATATTTTTTGGATTTTTTAGAGTGTTTTCTTTCAGATTTTATCTTTACATGAAAAATGGCTAAATTTTTTATTACTTTTGGAATTGAGGCTATTTTGAATTACCACCCGCAAATATGGCTACCTTTGAATTTTTCCCCTTTTGTGGGGCAACTTCACAAAGCGCAAAACTGAATGGGATTTTAAGCCGGTCAAATTCACGTTTACTTTTTATAATTAGTATAGGAATATAAATTATACACATATGATATTTAGATATAATTTTCGAGGATAATATTCACAAATAGTCACTTTTCAGCCATTGTAATAAAAAAATAGTCACGAAGTTTCAAATTCCACCAGTGGAATTCAAAGACAATATGATGGAGTTTCACATGTGGAATTTTAAACTCTATGACAATGAATATTTTTTAATCAAAATGCTGAAAAGTGGCTAGCACACGCAATTACTATCATTTTTAAGGCCACAGTTTCAAGATTCTTAAAATAGAATAGGAAGAAAAAGAAAATTGACAAATTGTTATAAAATAATAAAAGAAGAAGAACAATATTGCAGAGAAAGAGAGAGAGGGAATTATTATTGAATTTTGGGATGAATTACAATGGGGTAAGGCCCCTTTATTTATAGGAGAAATATGACTTAGTCACAAAGTAAAACTCTCCACAAGATAGACATTCACTCTAAATAGAATTCGATTCATAACACTCCCCCTTGAATGTCTATTCAATGATAATGTGCCTCATTAAAACCTTAACTAAAATAAAACCTAATGGGAAAAAAATCTAGAGAAGGAAAAAGAGTACACATATCTACAATACGCCTTTTGGTTGCCTCGTTAAAAACCTCGCAAGAAAAACCCAGTGGGACAAAACCTTGTAAGGGAAAAAGAGTGCAACGCGCATTAACTCCCCCTGATGAGAGCATCAATTCACATCCTTAAGCCTTCGCATCCCGATCTTGTATACTAGCTTCTTGAAGGTTGACGTCGACAAGAATTTTATATCAGTTTCAATATATTTTCATAACGACATAACATAGAGATCTCTTCATTCATATATTCAGGTACCTGAATCTCTCATGAGATATTATGAAGTGTTATGTCATGTGATCTTCTAGATCACTTGCCTCCTTTATTATGACCATTTGCTCATCTTCTTTATCAAGTAGTTTATTTGAAACCGATTGTCTATACGTTTTAAGCTTACCATAGACTTTGTCCTTCTAGGACTTAATATGATATGAGCATTTGCAATGGGAATATAGTTACTTTATTAGGATCAGCAAATGCGTCTGGCATGCTTTGCAATAAATTGCACATGAATTATCCTTTTATGAACTTCAAGTTCATATTATTCTATTCGAGGATCTAGATGTATAAATGACAATTCATTCCATGTAACGTTTTCTCAACTGTTGTATCTTGTCTCCCCCTCATGTTAGAAAAAACTAACGTGTTTCCTCAACTTTGAGAACTCATCTTTGTGCGTTATGGTGTTAATCAAAATATACCCCGCACATCAATAATAATAATAAGATGGAATTATTTGGTTCGTGACCCTGAACCACTTGTGAGGGGAGAAAATAATATACTTTCGTATATCAAACTGATATATATAACTTTGTTCTCATAAGCAATAATTTAGCTATTAAGTGGAGGCACTCAATAAATTATTTTGCTAAACCAACTGTGATGTAAACCAACTTATCAAGATGAACTTCTTGAATAGAAAATCTGGAATATGCTCTAAATTAAATTATTGAGCAAGTTACCTCGCACAATACCATGTTGCGGGTTATTAATAATCGCGCATGTAACCATCTCATAGATGCATCTTATGTGGTATACATGGCAGATGAATGAGCCCATATTCACCTTTGATATTTCCAGCATTCATGGGATTCAATCCCAATTTTAATTGGTCTACTAATTAATGAGAACAAGCAATGTAAGAGAATTCGTAAAGAACTTTCTAGTTCTTTAATATTTACCCATATAAATTCTCTTTTATTTTTGCACATCATGCTTAAATTGATATGGCTAAACCAATTATGCCAACTGAATAAATTATCAGTATTGATAAACTTCAGATTTACACCATGATGTGTGCAATTATGAATAAACTCCAAGTTTATTATGATATGGGTTTTATATCAATAAAATATCCACTTCATTATGGTATTCCTTTATTTATGTTGTACAAATTGGAGAATAAAGCGGGTAACTTTTCATATACATATTACCCCATTACAAGTTGTAGTAATAGAAGATATTAAATATTTTCTTTATTTATAGTCTCAATATAATCAACTGCTTTCGCATATACTTTGGAAACTGAAGAAGTTTCTTTGAGACTTACTACAACACAATACCTTATTGGTAACCAATTGTGTTTCTCCAAAATAGTAATAATTGGCTCTTCTACAGAGCTCTCAATTAATTTTGCACTATCACAGATTCATCATCATCCATGTGGTGAATATCTCTTTTAAAGAGAAAGTTATACCATTATGGCCATGGTCAAAATAATATGCAAGATCTGTTTCTTGCATTATCGTTGACCTTTAATAATCACAATGCTAGAATATGTTGGCGTACAATAGGTGCGTGACCAATGACCATTCATGCCATAATAATGATATTGTTTTCTTATATCATCTCAAACCTCTTTTTAGAGGTGAGTGTGGTGTAATCACTACCACTAGCACATTTATATTCTTCCAAAAACGAATATGTATATTCATAAATCATATATTTTCTCATTCACGTCATGAATGGACCATAGTCATCTGTATGTGCTTTATAAAATCTCATGTCAAATCGATGACAAATATTTTCACAAAGTGTGGGATTATTTTGAGAATACTTATTGTTCTCATTGCCACAATGATGATGATATAATTTCGTCTATTGCCACGTCCATATCCATTGATTATTCATGGTAATAATTTTGTCTTCTTTCAGACTTATTACATACTGCTATCACATTCTCTAAAGGGAATGAGAATGGAGCAAATTCAATGGGACAGATTTTCAATTCTTTGCCCACAATTATACATGAATTTAATCATGGCAAGACATAAATATTTTACCACTTCATGTGGGTATAATTTCTTAAAAACTCCATTAGAATTATAACCAAACTTTGTTGTCTTTGCATGTGTATAAAATCAAATTATAGAATTTCAAGAATTTGAAAGAGAAAAGTAAAATACTTACCTTAAATCCAGAATTTTAATCATGAAGGAAGTTCATGAAACAACTGACAATCATTATGCTCAATCCCAAAGTTTCTACTCAATTGATTAGAGTCTCGTGCTGATAACGTGTTATGAAATAATAAAAGAAGAAGAACAATATTGCAGAGAAAGAGAGAGAGAGAGAATTATTATTGAATTTTGGGATGAATTACAATGGGGTAAGACCCCTTTATTTATAGGAGAAATATGACTTAGTCACAAAGTAAAACTCTCCACAAGATAGACATTCACTCTAAATAGAATTCCAATCATAACACAAATAATAAAAATTGTATTTAGCTCTTCTTTTTCTTCTCTTTTTCTTTAATTATCCTTTCTTTTTTGTCTTTCTATATTTCTCTCCTTTGTCTTTCTTTTAATTTTTCCTTTTTTTTTCTCTCTATTCGATTTCATCTAGCCCGATTACCGGAGATCTATATTGATTATTTTTAAATTAAAGATTTATCTCTATCTTTAACCACTATAAACTGTAAGATCAAAGTTACACTACTTGCTTAATCATATTTTTGTTCTAATTAAATTATTGCTTGATTATATTTTTATTCCAAAGGAATTGTATATTGCTTAATCATATTCTTATTCCAACTAAATTATTAAAATTTTATCTCAAGTTTTATTAATATGAAATATAGTCTTTTTGGTAAGCAATTTACGTGCAATTCATTCATATGCTCCATAAGATATGGCCTAAATTTGTTCATGGCTAATTTTGGAGTCAAAGTATTCAATCTTGGGGCAAAAAAATTCTAACTTGGAACCAAAAAATAAAAATATTTTCTTTTATTTTTTTCTTTACTTGGGGACCAAGAACTTTGCCTTATAAATATGGGTCATCTTACTTTGTTTAAATCATTTCATATTTTGATTAGAAACTTGTTTGAGTATTCTTGTGATCAGAGGCGGTTCAATCAATTCGGTGGCCTAAAGCAAAACCTTAATAAGAGGCTTAAGATATATTTAATAATTTTTTTATATCTTTTTATCGGAACTAAGAGTTTGAGAAAAACGCGAGGAAGAAAAAAAAATATTATGCTACTCAAATTATTCAATACCCTTGTTATTTGGCAGGATAGATAGATGAGCTAGTATAAGGAGAGAAAAAAAAGAATTTGATTTTATAAAGAACAAGAACTGATTTAGCTGAAGATTGAAAAAAAAAACTTTTTGGTCACTTGTATGCTCACTGCCTCCCAATTAAAATACGAGAATCTAAAAATATGTGATTTAAGTGAAGAAAAAGAAATACACTGGAATAGTTTAATTATTAGATATACATGACTAAATTATTACATCTACAAATGATAAATAAATTAATTAACAAAATTTAATTTTTGATATAGTAGTACAAATTTTGAGGCATTAAAGTATTGGGGGAGTAAAGCAAGTCAAACACTTGCTTTAGGCTTGAGACGACACTGCTTGTGATAGAGAGTTTTATTATATTTCATAGAGTTAGTGCTATATTCAGTGAACTTCTTCTTTGTGAGTGATAGTCGCTAGGTTATTCTCTTGTGATATATTTTGGGATAAATAGAGTTTCATCTCTAATTTTGTGCTCTTTTGTGTGCATGTTGTTCGAGTAAAATTACACCTCTCCGTTTGTGGACATAGGTCACCTCGACCGAACCACGTTAATTATGCCTTTTGTATCTTCTTTGATTACCATTATTGTCGACTTGCATAATCTTTGTTATTATCATTATAACTATGTTTGGCTAAACTTTGCACTATACAGATTTCCGATCCTAATAAATTGGTATCAGAGCCGAATCTAAATGGTTAGTTTAAGTAGCCAATATGACTCACAAAGACTTATGTTGAATAATTTGACCGAAATGCAAACTACGGGATGTGAAAATTAAATATGGAAGCTATCCTAATTCAGGATTGCTTAGACTTGGCGTGCATAGAAAGGAGAAAAAGCCGGATAAAATAACGGACGAAGAATTTGCTATCATAGACAAAAAGCTAAAATCATGTATCATCTTAAATCTCTCAAATGAGGTTTTACGCGAAGTTTCTATAGAAACTACAACCAAAAGGCATATGGAAAAAATTGAAGACCTTGTATATGAAGAGAATGGTGGAAAATAGACTTTACCCGAAGCTGATGCTTTATACAATTTATATGGGTGAAGGTACCTCTATTCTCTCTCATCATGACATCTTTTTTCCTTTCTTACAAATTTGAGTAATATAGATGCTGAAATTAAAGACGAAAATCAAGATGTGTTACTACTTTGTTCCCAACCGCTATCTTTTAAGCATAAAAGAGATATATGCTTTATGCAAAAGATAATATCTCTTATAAGAATATTAAATCTATCTTAAAATCGAACGAACAGATAGATAATGATATTACTAGGGAAGCTAGTGGAACTCAAGCAGAAGTTGGCTTATTCATTTAGGGTAAACCCGACTCAATATCCAGATACAATGAATTAGAGTCTCACTGTTGTCATAAAGAATGTCACATTATCTCTGAATGCTATAAGTTAAAAATAAATAAAAGCATAAGAAAGGAAAAAATGAGCACAAAGATACTGACACCGCCGAAGCTAGTTTAGCAATTGATGAGATTGGGGGAACTATATTTTAGTAACTGAAACTAGTTTCATATGTGACAATGCGTGAATTTTAGATTTCAGTTGTTCGTATCATATGTGTCACATCACGGACTTGTTTTCTACATATGATTCGGTTGAAGGTGGATTTGTCCAATTGGGTAATAATGCTACTTGTAACGTTATTGGCAAAGGTATAATTCGGATCAAAATGCCGGATGGTGTGGTGAGAACATTAACCAATGTTAGCTATGTTCCTGAGTTGAATAAAAATATCATCTCTTTGGACAGTTTAGAATCTCTTAGGTGAAAATTCACTAGTGAAGGTGAATTTCTGAAAACTTTTCAAGGTGCTCTTGTGATCATGAAAGCACAAAGACCTGGTTAATTGTATACTTAATTGGGTTCTACTGTTATAGGCACTACTACAGTTTCGGTACCAGACAAATTGCCTGATTTTTATGGCATTACATTTTTTACATCAGCCCAATGGGATTTTGTTTTTTGGAGGTGGAGTAAAATAACTATATCATCCAATTTAGGCTAAGGTGGAGATTTGTAAGATATGGCCTAAATTTGTTCATGGTTAATCTTGGAGCCAAAGTATTCAATTTTGGAGACAAAGAATTCTAGTTTAGAGCCAAAGGATAATTCTTTACCTGAGCACCAAAAACTTTATCTTATAAATGTATACCGCCTGCCACGACACGAATTTCCACCATCGGAAGTCGTGATGGCGACTACTCCTGAAAGCTAGGCAAGCCAATTGATACATTATAACAACTTGATTATTAACTAAACAATAATACATTGCAAATAAAGCTAAGGAGGTATGAAATGCGGAAGTTCAATAACATTCGAATACTCCAGTACATGTTTACCCCAAATGAGTTGGTGTCACAATTTCATGAACATCTACGAACTCCTACAAACATTGGTCTAGAAAGAAAAGTACAACTATTCTCGAAATGAAAAAAGACAGTATATCAAAAACATAAGGAAGGGGGCTCCGGAGTCTGTGAACACCGAAAGATCTACCTCGGTTCTCCTATGGATAGAAGGAAGCAAGCCACGATCTACTCACGAGGTCCAACACCAAAATCTGCACTGAAAGTACATAATGTAATATTAGTACAACTGACCTCATGTACTGGTCAATATTGAGCCTAACCTCAGCGAAGTAGTGACGAGGCTAGGACACGACAACCATATAAACCTGTGAAGTTATATCATACACGAACAAAACAATAATAAGAGGAAATGACAGATAATAATGGGAAGAGGAACATACTACGGGGAAATATTAGATTCTAACAGTAATGCAGTAACGAAATGTAATGAATGTCATATTTGTATCAACAAGAATAATGAAACAGGTGCACGACATCATCCTTCGTTCTTTTACTCTCGACCTCACCAAAAGAAACAACTGAATCGGTACGACACCACCCTTCGTGCATTAACACTCAAAAACCATGGCATGGCATCACTCTTCCTGCATTAACTCTCAAAAACTATGGCATGGCATCACCCTTCGTGTATTAACTCTCATAATCATGGCACGACTTCACCCTCCGTACTTTACACTCTTCCTCAACTAAACAATAGAAACAATACATCCCGACAAGGGAATCAACAATTGTAATGATAGCATCTCGGCAAGGGAATCAACAATTGTAATAATAGCATCTCGGCAAGGGAATCAACAATAGAAACAATAACATCCCGGCAAGGGAATCAACTATAACCAATTTCGTTTCAACAATTACTTCATAAATAATCCTCAACCTAAGCCAATACTAAACAATAATCAATTACCAAGAAACTATCATAGGTTGTTCAATATGATATTCCTCAATTTAGGCATAGACAATAAGAAGAAATTTATCAACTCTTGGTAATGAGTTTAAGCTCCATGTTGTCATTAATTATAAACGACCAACTAAGACCTTGGCCACGACAATTGAATGAAAGAGGAAATGAGTTTCTTGGGTCATTCAGTGGTCAATTATATTTAACATGAACACATAGTTGGTCGCCTATTAGGATTTGACAGTTGAACCATATCCTAGGGCAATCCAGAGCTATAAGGATAGAAGGAATTGCTATATTATTCTTCTACTGGTTCTTGAGAGTAAATTGTATACTTTATGCTATCCGATCGTTAAGGAGTGTTGCTAGACGCCACCCTTGATTAGTATATTGAGATGATCAATTTACTACCCGCTTAGTATTGAACCTATGGGGTCGCACACTAACGAGTGTTCTGATCTTTGCTAAAGGATTAATTACTTTAGTAATTGGTAATTAAACTAAAAAATTTAATTAGTCAAATAAATAAATTATTAGTCCAAATAAAATATTGTTATATTCTTTGCTAGCACAGAGAATATAATTAATATTGTAAGCAAATTGAAGTTTTCTATTTGGAATAGAAAATTAAATTATATCTCTTAATTGAAATATATATGTGATATATATTAAGTACTCGTAGTTAATATTAATATATATAAAGGTTGTATATTTAATATTAATTTATTCTTACCAATTAGGAATTGGAATTGTGAAGTGCTTAAATGACGTATACGTTAAATCCAATGTTGAATTGGATTTGGTGTGAATCGGGACGTCGGCAGCTCAAATCCAATTTGAGATTGAATTAATATAATGTTTTAATAAGAAAATATTTCATGGACTTGCAAAATAAATCACGACCTTTTAGGTTTTTTTTCTTAATCTGTTGGAAAAAGGATTACTTGAGGTGATGTATAAATATCACCAATATACGTGACGAGAGAAAATGCATTGTCGAGCCGCACAATCGTGAAAGATATTTTGACACGGAAAATTGTTTCTTGTCCTATTACTGTTGTGCTGGAGTTTTTGAGAAAAAATTCAGCATAAGTTTTTTATTCAATTTGTTTGCGGGTTTCATTAGTCAAAGAGTTGATAGCAAGGATCGATCTCGATGTAAATACACATAAAGTATTCGCACTATCGAAGAAATTTTGAAACAAGACTCTATTTACCAGCTACGTCTTAGATCCGATCTTTGACATGTAAATAAATTTTGAACACGAAAATATCTGCCTAGGATTATTATTATTTTTCACTGCGTGTTACGAACACCTATACACAATCCTACAAAAAATGGATCAATTATCCGATCCGACCCATATTTAATACGGATAAAAAAGGGGTTAACCGACAGATAATATGGGTTACTCATATTACCCATTACTTCTTGTATATGATCATTTTTGGGAGAATTTTTAGTCTCACTAACTTAAGGAACCCCCAATTTGAGGCTTTACAAATGTAAAGTTAGACACATTGGTTACTTATTGGTTATCCATTTTCTAAAAGAATTTTACACCCTATAGAAAACATTAGTACCTTATTTATCAATAATAAATACCATTTTAAAATATTACATTCTATAAATATCTTTTATCATTTATAGCAAAAAATCTAAATATAGTTACATCCTACAATTAAGGCACCATATATGCTAATTATTATTTTTCTCTCCCTTTTTGTATTTTCTCTCACATAATTACCGCGTATTTGCAAACCCCAATACAATCTCTCTCTGTTTGCATACAACTAGACTCTCTTCTCCCACAAATCCTAGTTTCTTACCCAAATTCTCAATTTTTGACTGGATTTACAGCAACTTTCTGCTCTGTTTTGGTCGAATTTGTGTGATTTCAGGCGCGTTGTGTGTGTGTTTAATGATGTGAGGTCCGCTACTCTTCAGGTCTAAGAGGGCCTGTTCGTTTTCGTTCTAAGAAGGTGACGAAGCTTGGCTTCTTCTGTGGAAACGCAACATCCACTATATATATATTTCATAAAGCAAGAAATTAATTTAATGAGTGTGGATATGAATATGATCAAGGTTGGCCCAACGGAAGGATAGAAGGGAACTGTTTGGGATGAAAAGGGCAAAGACCAAATACCGAAGATTTTTCTTACCCACGGTGGAGGTTCAATATGTTTACTTCAATTCTTGTTCATTGAGAATGACAACTTTGTTTTGTCTGATAGACATGGTACTGCACACAACGAAAACTTCACTACGGTTTTATCTGATCGCTTATTTATATTTAGTTGTATTCAAATGTATTTTTCATTTGTATTCAGGTTTAATCAGTTGTATTTAACAATTTTATTCAGCAGTAGTTAGTTGTATTCAAGTGTTTTATACAACCGTATTCAGTTGTATTAAGTTATATCCAAAAATATCATGTGATTTTATTTCTAGCGCAGATATGTTACTGTATTCAATGTTAATGTTGCTTGAATACAACTAAATACATGTCAAACTTAGCTGGAATTCCATATTTTACGATATATATTTTTTGTTGTATTTAATGTTAATGTCACTTGAATACAACTAAATACATATAAAATTTAGCTGGAATTTCAGATTTTACGCCTATTTTTTTGGTTGTATTAATGAATACAACAGCTTAAATACATGAAATACATTGTATAAAAACATAAAAGGTATTTATAACACGTAATTTACCAAAAGGTATCTATAAATGGCCAATTAGCCCAAAAAGATGATGCTTTATGAAAAATTTCCTTTTCTAAATGGATAATATGGTTCTTATCCATATTTATTCCATTTTTAAAAAGTTCATTATCCAACCCATTTTTTAATGGATAATATAAATGGTTAACTGTTTTTTTTGAACTATTTTTCTACCCCTAACTGAATATATGAATTTTTGCAAGACCAAAAAGTTTAGAAAGGTAACATTTGAATAAAGAACTCTATACTTATGGTCTTTAATATAAGCAAGTAGATAATAAACGAATAGAAAATTAAAGGGAAAATTTTGATATTCTATATGTGTTCGAAAACATATGGAAGAAAGTTGTTTTTCTGAAATTTGAAAAATCGATATCCAAAATTCTAACTTAACTACTCTAGATTGTTTCTGTCATATAAGTTTACTGAAAAGATTAATATACTTTCTAGAGAAAAACTTTCATTCTCAAAATTTTCGGGGGTCATTTGGTCAGGAAACATGTTATCATGATTAATTACCGCGGATTAATTACTCATCCTCTCATATACACAAAAAAATATTATAATGCCGAGATAATTAATTTCGAGATTTATATATCATGATTTTATCACAATCAAATATGTAATAAACTCATCTTAAATTTAATTACGAGATTAGTTATCCCTTATTCACGGTACCAAATGATCCCTAAAGGATTATATGGTATGAAAATAAGTTATGTCGGAATTAATTATGCTGAATTAGTTATACTAAAATTAGTTATTCTAGTGTTATTTCTTAATGAATATTTGATATGTTGTATTATCCCGGAATTGTCTATTTTACTATTTTATCTTGTGATTACTATTCCACCCTCTCACAATGACATTCAATTATCAAAAATTAAATTTCTAAAAATTGATTGAATGATGACATTCAATCAAAATAACATTTCCTTTTTGTCTGAAACCTTGGTATATATCAAAATTGTACTTCTCCTGTGGAGAGATAATAAAAAAAGAAAAAAATAAAAAGATGTTTTTTTTGTTTTTTAACAATTTGGGGAATGGTAGTTAAATTTCCCTTTTAATAGTTTGATTCTCTTCCAAATGTATAAGTTATGCTGATATTATTTTTAATTCTAAATAATTTGTCCCAAAATTAATGCAACTAAATAAGAATAAGACAGTGCTAATTTTTTATTATCTTCTGCTACCCAATTGACTAACAACCGAAAAGACAGAACAACTGATAAGACATAGACAAGACAATTTTACAAGGCAAAACTAAATTGGATAGTGGGCGTTTGCTAGCTGTTTTCATTGTTTCTTTCACTCTCATACTCCATCCGATTCCAATTTATTTGAATTAATTCTTTTTTTGGTTCGTACCACAAAAAATAATTTCTTTTTTTATTTGGAAATAATTTATATTTATATAATAATTTATAGTCACACAAAATATATGTAACTTATTTTACATCACAAGTTCAAAAACCTTCATTCTTTTCTTAAATTTCATATCCAATTATATAAGTTCACGTAAATTAAAACGGAGTGAGTATTTGACACGTGATAATGGAAAATGGGCTACAGCTTAGCTTGCCCACAATATATATAGTAGGACCTAATAGAAAACTTTGGAAACTGTATCCTTATCCCATTGCACCAAAAAGTGAAACCCCTATCACCATCTGCGTCGCTTGTACAATATGCGGATGACAGTAGATTTTACTCATTCGGTCGAACTCAATATTTATTTTAAAAAATTAGTGAATATATACAAAATTATTATGATCTATTAACTTAAAATTTAAAATTATGAACTTATAAATTTTAAATTTTGATTTTGCCTCTATTGTATATTTGACATAAATTATCACAAGGGTATTATAGAGATATTGATTTCGATATTAATTAATGTCTTATCTGAGTGTTAGATTAAGTGCACTTTCTATATCACACCAGGAAAAGGAGTAATAATTCCATTTCAAACAAATATAGGAGAGTGATAGGACTCTAGCAAACTTTAAAAAGTGTTTAGTTTGCAAAATGGAATACAAGTTGAGTGGTTAATTATTTATGTCTACCTTATCATCATTTTTATCCCCAAATTGATGGATAGCTATGTCTCAATCTGAACATATCATAAATCATGAATAACCTTCTAAAGTTTGAAAGTAGGATCATAATTATTGCCAAACCTATCTTATAAGATTAGAGTTTCATTCCTAAATGGATAATACCTTCATATTAAATTATGAGCTTAAATAGAAAGAAGAAAAAAAAACTGATGCTCCTTCACCTGCTTTTGGTTTTCTTTGCATTTTGTTAATATATTCTGGTTATGATTATTGCTCGTTTTCCCAATTTATATGATGCACTTTACCTTTATTGTTCTCAAAAAGCATGATATTTTTATATATTTAGATAGATGTGGACATAATTTGAGCAAGCTTGTATTCAACGAAACTCCGATCTTTTTGAATTTTTGGATTGAATTTTGGAGGGACTTAGAATTTTTGAATATTCGATAATCTAATATTTTAATACTTCATTGTTAGCTCTACAGTTAGACACCTATTTTCATGTGTCGTATACTAATGATTTTAATACTCACAAATTAAACATTAACTCATATATTCAATACTAATTGCTAAATTCAATAATAATACCCTATTAAATTGAATATAGGGTTTCATTCTATTCTTACTCGCGCGAGTTTTTATTTTTGTATTTATGAATACTGAAGGTTGGAGCTGCATTAGTTAGTATAACATATGTTGCATTTCTTAAATATTGATCTTATTGCTTGCATGAACACTTTATTTGGATGATTGTAGTCTGAATGAGGAACTATTAGGGCAGTTGGACATGCATACTTTACACGGATATTCTTATTTGTTAGAAGAACGAAGAGTCTCAACTTATCGGCTCAAAATCGAAAATCCAGAATATCCGATTTGACTAATTTAAAACCGAACTTAAACAAATCCAATCTTATGTAAATTGGATTTGAATTGTAATTTCTTCAATCCAAAATTAAAAAATTCAAACCGAAATTTTTATATCCAATACGCCCACCCTATAATTAGTAGCTTTTAGATTTGAATTTTTCATTTTATGCTTATTAAGATAATTTACAAGCATGTATATATGTATATATATATATATATATATATATATATATATATATATATATATATATAACTAATTTAATTAAAGTGCATCACGGAAATGGGATAGAGGAAATATTTATCTATCATATATTTTTACTATATTATATTAATTTTATTATATTCACCACGTCATTGTAGAAAATTTATTCCTGGTAGGCCATCCTCAGACGTAATATCCAACTGAATTTCTTAAAGTAGTCAAGAGAAAAACGTCACTATAAAAGTGACACTACTATTTATCCGGGGGCCCACTAGTATTTGGATTACGTTAATACCCCATTTTCTCTTAGTGGGCTGGGCCCTTTACTTTTGCCCTGTTTCCAGCTTCGGACTGAAAAAGGGCCCACAAACCAAGAGAATACGTATACACAACGTTAATATGTAAAAATAGTATGGTATAGTCAATTTTTGGACTGGTCAATAAAAAATAACTAATATTTACCAAATTAATAAAAAATAGCCATCATTTTACTGTATAGAGACCGAATCCAACATAATATACTAGGGTTCGCGCACTTGGGTATGAACTCCAGTATAATATGCTGGACTGATATACTTTATTGGTCTAATATATTATACTGGACCAACGTACTTGTTAAAACTCCAATATATTATGTTGAAACTTCATCATATTATGCTAAAGTTCCAGCATACTATCCTGAAACTCCAGTATAATATGCTGGAGTTCAATACATCTTTTTTGAGTGTAGAAAAATCTGGCAAAAGGTTAATAATATTTAGACATCAATTGGTTTTTGAAAATATTTTTAAATATAAAAACGGCATAATTATAAATTCAGAAGGAATTTAAATTAAAAAGGGGGAAAAGACAATTTTTGACTCCCCAAATGCAAAGAGTAGAAGACCAAAAATGATCCAAGTAAATCTTTCTAAAGATTGGTATGTAAAACATTTATAGTTAAAGTTTCGGACTCAATTTTAAAAAGTATTTATGTATTACCGCTATCCAAAAAAAATAAATACGAATTTAATTAGATCCTAATAAAAATAGAAAGTGAGAATCCAAAAAAAATTACTGCTATCTAAAAATGGGTCAGATTCTAAACACAGTTCACTTTCTTATGGTATAGAAAAGCAAGCACAAGTACAAGACAAACAAGGCAAATTGTTCCTCACGAGACACATCCACACACCTCATTTTCATAACCTTATCTTTGAGTTTTGAATTTAAGCTTCCTTGCCTTTGTCAAATAGCTAAAATAAGTAGAGTGCTTTAATTTGCCTATTCATTTTAAGACTTTGACAATGCCTTGCCAACTTTTTCTTGGCCTTCAAGAATAAGACGGCAAAGTCTGAGATAAGAATATTATTTATTTTGGCTTCTACTTATTTCGAAAGGCCACTGTTCATATTTATGGAAAACCCATTAGTTGTCCCAATATTTATTACTTCCCCGTTTCAATTTAAGTCACATAATTTGATACAAAAAGGATTTTTATAATCGTAAATATGCCATAATATTTATATGGCTATCAATATTTTGAAAAGCATAAAGTTAAATATACCATAATATTTGTTTGGCAATAAAAGATTTCTGACTGTAATTATTTTTTAACACAAAAATATATTAGTTTTGTTAAAACAAAATGATATAGTAGTAAGAAAATAATGACACCTAAATTAAAACAAAAGGAATAATTAGTTACTTCTTTGTTCTCGTAAAATAATACAATATCCCTATGTCTAAGAAGAATTGAAGAAACATATGATTTACAATGCTACTTCTCGTCGATTTCTTAAATAATTTTAAGATTTAGATAATAGAAAAAGCACGTCAGATAGAGTAGTGTAACAACATATTTTGATAATTAGCGAGAAACTCGAGAAACTGGGGTTTAACAAAATGTTTGACACTTCAAATATAATACAAGTATCATTTTTTGTTGAAATTAGGAAGCAATACTATAAATTATTAATGAAGTAGATATGAAGTTATGAACTGAGTTGAAGTTTTTTTTTTTTTTTTTTTTTTTTTTTTTTTTTTTCCCTCCCAAATTAGGAGGATCTATAGTGTTTCCACACTTCCCCTCCACGGTGACTCGAACCCAGGACCTAACGGTCGTTGGTGGAGGTGCTTACCAACTGAGCAAGCCTCACTTGTCGAGTTGAAGTTGTTAAATAATAGGTTTGAAGCTGTTGAGATTATAACAAAACGTACTTCCATAAACCTTCCCTACCTCCACCCCATTTAGGTGCCTATATTACTAGCACTTATTTTATTACAGAAAAGTCAATGCTATATATAGGTTGAGAACTTTTTTTGTGTTTTTCATTCTATATTTGTTTTAGTACTTCAACCAATGCGGATTCGCAAATAGTATTCTGTATTATATTTTTGGATTTTAACCAAATAGTCTTTTTAATTTAATATATTAGGTAGGCAATTATTTGGATTAATTTTTCTAAAGGAAATTCCATTCGTTGATTAAATGCAAAATTTCTAATTACAAGTGAACGAATTTTATTTACTACTACAATATTAGTGGCTAAGTTGAGAACCTGAGATATTTAAGTATATGATTCCTAATAAAAAAAAATGTCAATTATCCCAACGTAAATTTAATGGGTTTAGCACATTGTTTGCTGTAATTGTCTAGTCTCTCAGTCACTCCTAATGTGTTATACTATGGGCAGCGGCTCCCGACTTTCGAATTAATAATCTTAACGTCATGATTACTAATTTACTTTTGTAAATGTTGAAAAGAAAATACTATTAAGAAAAGGTAATGAATATAATCATGACAAAGTTACTCACCAAACCAACTTAAAAGGTCACCCGGACCATTATTTGTTTTTATGGCTAAAAAAATACTACCTTTTTACCATTATTTGTTTTTAAAAATTGATTTACTTCAATTAAGCATCTTTGTAATCATTTAATTATCTATTTAGTGCAAAATCTAGGTTGTCCAAAATATCTAGTATAAAATTTTAATTATCCTCTGTTCATTCTAGTCTCTGATAATGTTCCTGATTACTGTTCAGTTCCCGCCAAACGAATCTAACCATCATGAAAAATACCTGCAAAGGAAATAACAACAAATATTGTCAGTTAACAACTTCAAATCTATAAATAAAGTGCCAGATAATATATATCATTATAATTAAAACAAAAAAAAGTATTATACGTATATATTCCACCTCCACGTACGTATATACATATATATTCCGCAGATACGTATATATTCCACCTGACATAGACACGGAAATCACTGATACAACCACGGGACAGATACGGCGTACAGCCTGACCAAACAGAAAACGGAGAAGGGAGAACGGATAACGGTAACGGAGAAAGGATATACGTGAGATAAATGGAGAACAGATAACGGTGACGGAGAATGGAAAATGGATATCGGTAAATGAAATTGAATTGATGTGATAACTGGTTTGGCCAGTGAATGAATGGATGATAATCAAAAACATTGAAGGGAATGATTCTGAATTGTTATCAATTAAATTAATTTAATTTAGGCCTTAGGAGTTTGATTTTACCGATATATTATCAGAATTTGAAGCTCCATGGACAAAAAACCAAAAATTAGAGGATTTTTTTAATGTTATAGTTATTAAAAAAAACTAACTATAGTCTATACACAGTCGGAGATTAGGGCATAGGATTTTCTACGGCTATCTGCTTTACGACTCCTCGGCTTTGGACATGACAGAAAGCCGGCTAGGTCTATGCTGGAAATCGCCTCGGCGGCGCTGTTGATGAGACGAAGGACGAATCAAAGCGGCTAACGCTCTCTTCACCAAATCACCTTCTACGGTTCCGATTCTCACGAGCGAGTTCGTCATGGCGGACCGCCTCATATGCAACTGGTTCGGATTGCACGACGGCGCACGGCTACCGGTTGCAACAATATTCTTATGTTGACTACATCGGAACGAACCTGGATGATTCGTCGGCGAGCACATACACGTCTTCTTCTGACCACTAGGCAAGGATTTATAACTCGGGTTCTGCACCACGTGATTCCGGTTTAAAGCAGAAATAGACCGGCTTGGTGAAGTCGAGCGGTCCAGAGAGAACCGTACGGACGAAGCCAGAGATGACGACCTTGAGCTGTATAAATTCACACGGTTCGGAGAAGTTGATCTGTGGAGAATTGTATGTGAACCGGTTGAAAAACCGGAAGTTGAGGAAGCAAAAGCAGAACCGGACCTTTGGCCCGGAGAATAAAATCTTCCGGCCGGTGAAAGTGACCTGAGAACCGGTCCGCTTGACTTCCTAGTAGCCGCCATTGTTGTGTAACTGTTTAGAGAAAAAGCAGAGAAATCTAGAAGATAAAGAGAGAGAAAACTTGATGAGTTTTCTTCTTGTTTTTTTTTCTAAACCCGTTTGGGCTATTTGTTTTGGCAAACCTAAGCACCACTCGAGGTATCTATTTATAGTAGTCCAATTGCTATTTCCTTTTCATATTGGGTTTGGGATACTTATCCTTTAATTGCATAGTGAACCCTTTAACTTCTTTGAAATATGTTTTTGGTCCAAATGCAAGTATGATAATAGTACAGCTAATACTTGATGGCTAAGTAAATTATAAATACACTATGCACATCATGTCAATTCTAATGAACAGATATTTCCTTCATAATAATGTGGAATTTTGTATGTCGGTATATTTGGATCCTATAGTGCTCCAAATTCGAATTAAGATATTTTAGGTGAATAGTTAAAAAGTAATAAGAGCTGTGAAAATATTATATTATATACTATCATATACAGATAAAATTACATTATTAAGGATAATTTGTTGCCAAAGTTGTCGAAACTTTTATACTATTGTACAAAAGAGAAGAAAATTTCTGTTAAAAGTTAATATTTGATGTAAAAGGACCAATATTAACAAATAAAGAAATATGTATTTTTAATATTTATGATCCTATATCATTCATTGTATTTGTCCGAGTATAATTGTTTTGAGATTTTGAGTCTTAAATATATCATAATATTTATGTGATTATAATATTTTCTTTACTAAATGCTAGATTAAAATTTTAATTAAATTATTTTCAAATTTTAAAAAAAAATCATTCTTTAAATATAGATTAAATAAAAAATACGTTCATATAAACGAAAACGGACGGAGTAGCAAAGATCAAAATATCTAAATTTATAGTGGCACAGTGGCACAGAATGTAAATTATAGAAATTTAAAGGGTGAGGATGCGATAAGACATTTTCAATTCCTTGGAAATTCAATTTCTTGACCAAGAAGTGGGCACAGAGTAGAAAATTTAACCATAGTTTAGAAAGAAGGACCTAGGAATTCGGAAACCAGGGGCTTGACGATAAGCTGATAACAAAACAAAACGACAAGAGCCTTTGTCGTTTGATTAACGGTCACTGTTGTAGTGGGGGCAAATAGACTGCCACGTGCCTTATCAGCTTTAGTGACTCGCTCCCCATGGATTCCACGTACACATAGTTTCTTTATTTATTTATGTCTACTTCGAAATTTTGAATAAAGCAATAATGAATTATTTTTTTCCTTTTCATTTCATGTATATCAGTACCACAAAATATAAAAATGTAACGAATATTTTAAAATTTTGTGGCATAAAGTAAAGTGGAATGCCATACGCAAGATTTGTGATGAGCAGTGTTAATTATTTAAAAACGAAACTAATAAATAAATTATTGTAAGATCAAGTAATGTTTATTTTTCATATCTATACTAAAAAAAATTATTTTTATTTAGGGTAAGATATATCTGTCTTTGTCTTTGATAATACAACAACAATAATAATTCAGTAAAATCTCACAAGTGAGGTTGGAGAGAGTAGTATATACGCAAACCTTACCCCTATATCAAAGGAGTAGGAAAAATATATTTGCCTTTGGTAATGTGTATATAAATATTAAAAATACTCTTTAAAATTTATAGTGTTAAATAATTCATAATATCCTACAATGAAGTGTTATTAGAAATAAAATAAAAATAGTTGAAACTAAAAAATTACGTAATACGAGAGGTTATATTTTGGATTAAACTAAACAGAAAATAAGAAAATATGGTATGGGAAGATCATGGCCACTGGTATCATATCAATGGGCGGTGGTCATGTGGGGTTGTGTAATGAATCTCTATTAAAATTGTGACTTTTCATTGTTATATTTTAGTTATCTGTTACATTGATAATTTAGGACAACATTGTTTTTCGTATCTTTATGTTAAAGCCCCAATAATGTGTACCTAACCTAAACTATATGTTTATTCATTTTTGTAATGGTGTTAGGGCACAATTAGGAGAATAATAATTAGAACCATGGATTTGCTCTTATAGTTTGAGGTTCGTCCAACTACATATGTTTATACTATATGTTAGTTTAAAAAAACATTACAGAGATTAGTGTTATATATACATACATATTGATGGAGAGACTTGTTTGACAGTTGACACATACATTAGCAGGACGTAGTAAATATTCAACGAAATAGTTAAAGACATATGCATAAGTTGGTCGAAGATCGTTGACATATAAAATTATGAAAAGGAAAACCTCTCATGTTAGTGTAAGAAATGAATGTGGGCATGCCTAAACTACTTTATGATAGAATATTTATATGTCTATGGAATCAAAACAGAAATACCTGTTTAGTGTGAAATTATTTGTACTTTAGAATTTCATATTTCTTTACATTTATATATTCAACTCGTGTATAGCTATCTCGCGAGTGATTGAAATTAAATTGAAGAGAGAATCTTTTCGCCAGTAAAACGGTACAGTTAGATATGTACGTAATTTTTAAATAAGTGGACTAATTTAATCCAAAAAATAATAGAATAAGTATATAATCATGCAATACCTAGCATTAAAATGTAGATGAAATGGCAGAGATGACAGTTCCGGAAACATGGCTTATGGCACAGCAACGATGAAATCAAAAGGCGAAAAAGTAAAATTGTATTAAGTTTTGTATAGAATGCACTGTAAGTTTGCCAGAAAATTCGTGTCCTCTACAATGATAACTGAGCTCACTATCTATAGTTGTGTCTGAGGAAGTAGGTCTTAGGATCGTGCTCTCTTTTAATATCAATGAGGGTCATTGATAAAGACATAATGATCGACTTAAATGTCAAATTCTATGTAGCGGGCAATCGCTCTTAACGCCGCAGAATATTCTTCATAAAATACTGCCGATTGCAGAGTATTTAACATATATTTATGAATATTATTCTTTTCGGTGATAAATGGAAAAGGTGTGTTAGGTCTTTGGTCATCCCGTCTCAAATTCCACGTGTCCCTTTTTTAGATGAATATGTGTTATAAGTATCATATTTTACTCTATAAAGAGTCTCACATTGAAAATCAATTAAGGAAATATCAAGTTTTATTAAATATGTCCTCATACTTTTTATCTTTTTTTTCTCTTTTGCTTTTCTTAGCTTTCTACTCTCAAAAGCAGGAGAGAAATTTAGTGGAATGGTTCCAAATTATATTATTCCAAACAAAAGGTGTGGATACACGACTTTACCCCTGCAATTAATTCGAATATGTCATTGCACGTTATTTCGACATATATATAGTATTGCATACATCGAATAATTCAAGCAATCCAAAAGATACGTCCACCATTCCCACTAAACCTATTTGCTTAGAGGAAACGGCATATACTAGAAAAGCCTTTTGATTTTTGGTTGGCTGCTATTTCACGCACACGCCATATTTAATTAACTCCAAAAAAAAAAAAAAAAAAACCACATCATATTTTCATAATATTTCGTGTGACTAATGCCTCCATTATTTCCCCCCTACTAGTAATTATATTCGGCAATAACACCTTTGTTTGATTAAAAAATTATTAAAATCTTTTTGAACAAATCAATTAAAGATAAAGGGATAAATTTTAGCAAAGTACAATAATCTCCAGAAGGAAAGATAAAATAGGATGAAGACTTCTTTCTTGATTTAATTTCACAAAATCCGTTTCCGAAATCTTCTCGTTTGTAAGTAGTATTACAGCCAAAATTCGAGGTTCCCTTGTACAAGGTTATTACCCTCAATCCTTCAAAGAGTGAAATCCTTCTAAGTAGTAAAAGACCAATTACAAGGAATATTCGAATGAATATTCCTAATGCCCCTTAGCGAGCCTACACTGTTACAAGGGTCATATAATCTCGCCTTAAGGTCGTCTCCCGCATGATATCGAATCAAGGAGACCCCGTCATTCGTCGTACTCGTCGTTGGTCGTCATTGGTCAAATTTGGACCCATACAGTTAATTCCTCTACTTGTCGGGGTTGCACCTGGCTGCGTCCTCGATGGGCGGACCTCATGCATTCCTATGGAGAAATTTGACCCTACGAGGCGTTACGACATGGCCAATGGGGGATGGTCGGCGTGCTTAGTAAGACACCGGGTAATACGTTTTACCGGAAAATGATGTCATCTTCACATGCATCATCATTACGCATGTTTTCGCGGTAAGAGTTGATGGCTTGATGCTTTGATTCCAGTGCTACTCTATGACCCTACGCTTCGATTCTAGCGCTACCCAACCCTATAATAGGTGGAAGATTTGTTTTTTCAGAAGTTCTTGGCCATTTCAGTCTTAATAACCTCCCATTATTCCTTTGAGCTTGTTGTGACAGACTTCTTCTTCTTCTTCTTCTCGCGTTCTTTCATAGTCTCTTCTTCCTTCTTCTTTCTGCATTTACACCTCTTTGAACAAAATCATGCCAAGGTCACAGCATTCACGCGAAGGGGTTCCTGAAGCCACCCCAATGTCCACGGTTCCCCCTTCAGGCGGTGAAAATATGGTGGTAGAGGAGGGTGACAGTCTCCTCACAGTGGAGGAGTTATTACTGAGACACCCTATGTCTCGAAGTGACTTTCTCAAAGATCCCCCACCCACTCCTGCCCCCGTACTTTCTAAGATGGAGCTGGCTCACCTTGACGTTGTTCGTATAAAATATAACATTCCTGCTTACGTTGACATGTTTCTGGCGGGGGGAGATTTGTAGATGTCCACAGGCTTGGGTGCTATGCTTTCTATGAGTAACCTTTTGTGATTGGCTACACTTTTCCTCCCTTCCTCTTAGCGGAAGAGTTATGTAGGTTCTACCAAGTTTGCCGGTGCAACTTTTGTTGTATACTCTTAATTTGCTTCTACTGTTGACTAGGTATGTGGAGTTGGTGGAGTGTAATGTTTCTATCCACCACCTTTTGCTCATGTTCTCACCTAGCTTCCATAGATGTACCATGGTGCATTTGAGGCACTGTCGCACAAAAGGGTTGGTGGTCGGGACAGACGATCGAGCAAGTCGCAAGTTTTGGCACAAGTACTTCTTTGTCAAAACGAACATATCACTTCTGACTCTGCTAGATTCCCAGAGCGATGGAACGACACTCGTAACTATCGCCACTCTTTTTATTCTCTCTTCGTCTGTATTCATTATAAAGTTGTTTTACTCCTTGTTGTAGCTATGGGACGTCCGCCACGCCCTATTGCGGGCATAAGGGGTTGGGTATCTCGTCCGTTACCCCATGCAGCGGAAACTGTGATTAGCCTTCCTTCGTAAAGCGTTATATCCCTAAAGTTCCAAGTGGTGAGTGTTTTCCCTTAACCAATTCATTAGTTATATATTGTTATACATTAATGTGATTTCTCCATGATGAAAGGTCGAGGAGATTCCATGTAGAGGGCGCCAGTTCCCATATTTTGACAGGTCATTGCCGTCGCATCCATGCAATTTGTTTTGAGTGAATTTGTTCGAGAAGGTCATCCTCAACCTGTTCAATTGGAAGGCCCTTCACAAGTCGTGGTCATGAGAGAGGAGGCTTCTTCAATATCGCTCCCACCCTTTAGACGAATCCTCTAATGGGACAAGAGGAAATCAATAAAAAAAGAGAATGGAGCTTGGGAAGAGTGTGGCTATCGGTGCTGATAGAGGTAGGGCATTGCAGATGGCACCCATGCCCACATTCATGGCCGATGCCATATTATCCGGGAGATCTCCTAAAATAGTGGGTGTTTACTTAGGAGTTGGCCCGGTATGCTCTACCAAGGGTAGCACATCGTCTAACTTGGAGGCCGTCACGTCGAGGGCTCAGGCTTAGGCTCAGATGTCATCCCGGAGGATGTCAACAAGTTCGTAGGTCTCCATACTCATGTGGAGGTCATAGCGGAGACTGGTCGCCACAGAGTCATCCTAGATGACTATAACTTATTGTCAAACTATGAGCAAGTGGCTTCTAATTTGTGTCCTCTATGTGATGCCCCTAAAAAAGAGGTGATGCCCCTGAAGGTCTGCCCAATTAATTAACCCTTGCCCACACTTCTCTCTGCCAAACCATGCTCTGTCAGTCTTATTCCCTCTGTTTCAGCCACTAAGTTGTGCTTAAGCATGGGCTTTAGTTAATTAAATGTGAAGTACAAAGACCTGGTGGAGTGTCCTGCTGTGATAGCAGGCTCCACTAGGTTGTCTTATGGGTGAGAGATTAAACAAATGGACTTAATCCAAACCTAATACTACATTCCAGAATCCAACAGACAACAACCCTAATGGTAACTTGCACACGGGCAAACAGGGAGGTGATCAATCCATTTCAACCATGCTAACATTATCTAGTATAGTAAAATCTACGAAATTAGACGACGACATTCAATCAATTACAACACACAACAAGGATAACAAATTTAGCCGATAAAACAGTGAATTAAAAATCTCGGCAACAATTGAAACTAAGTATTCGACGACGCTAATCGAAGCGAATACGCATTTGAACACATACGCAATCAAACAAACGACACAGACGGATAATTGACCAAATAAAAGGTCTCAAAGAGATGAAAGAGCAAAGCAGAAAAATAAAAAGAGAAGATAAAGGATATAATTTATATCATTAATCACACTATCATATGAACAAGGAAAGGAAAAATACCATGTAAGGAGAAAATTGCATTCGAATGAACCTCGGACCCACCTTGGATTCAATTTGGCTCGGACCTTTGTTCTTTGAGGCCAATGGACCTTAATTGAGATGTTTTCAATGGTGAAAACATCCCAATTAAGGTCTATTAGACCTCAATTAGGCAAGAAATGAATTTAGGGTTCATAGCCTCGGATTTGGGGCTTTTACGATTCTAGCAAGATTCGAGCTAAACCAAAGCCGGCGGGGGTATGAGGGAGGCCATGGGAGGGTCTGGGGTGAATTTGGGGTGATTTGGCGTTGGCTCGAGTTTGACTCGAATCTTCAAATGAAGATTCGAGGAGCTCCGGAGTGATTCGAGGTAAACGAAGGCTGGATTCGTAATGGGGGAGGTGAGGGGAGTATTTGGTGTTAACTTGGTGGCCATTGGCCTACCGGAACCGCCGTGAGGCGATTTCCGGCAGGCGGTGTGCGACGGAGGCACGGCGAGGCTATTAGTCTCTAAGGGAGACGATATGTCTGAGGGGGGGTCTGGCTTGGGGGGGCGGGGTGTGAAAGTGAGCTTATATATGATTTAGGAGGTTAAATCCTGATCGTTGGATCATTTACGATCAACGACCAGGATCTCCTCCCTTAAACCAAACGGTGTCGTTGGGTTAAATTAACGGCTTGGGTGTTAACTTGGTGGCCATTGGCCTACCGGAACCGCCGTGAGGCGATTTCCGGCAGGCGGTGTGCGGCGGAGGCACGGCGAGGCTATTAGTCTCTAAGGGAGACGATATGTCGGAGGGGGGGCTGGCTTGGGGGGGCGGGGTGTGAAAGGTGGGCTTATATATGATTTAGGAGGTTAAATCCTGATCGTTGGATCATTTACGATCAACGACCAGGATCTCCTCCCTTAAACCAAACGGTGTCGTTGGGTTAAATTAACGGCTTGGGTGTATCTGTAATTTATCAATTAATCTGGGCCGTTGGATAATAAAATCCAACGGTCCGGATCAAACGTTACATTAAGCTGATCTGGGGTGAATATTGGGCTGGACGGATGAGGGGTTTGGGCCAGTTTTTGGACTAAAACATGGCCCAAGTCTGCTCTTTATGATGTATTATATGTATATGTGTATATATATATATATATATATATATATATATACATATATACTAACCTACAACACAACTATTTTTTACTACAATTATCCCACATAATTACATATCACTTGAAAAATGTAAATCACATAATTTTGATATCAAACACTAGAAATGCAAAACCTAATGTATATATTTTTTTTTGTATTTTATTAATTTAAATAAATAAACATGCACACAAAAATGTAAATTTAAGATAAAATAACACAAAAATCACAAAAATCATGCCCACCACGAAACTATTTTTATTTTGAATTTTCTGGGAGTACTTCTCTGGTAAGGCAAAAATCACGTGCTCACAAATATATCACTTCTGACTCTGCTAGATTCCCAGAGCGATGGAACGACACTCGTAACTATCGCCACTCTTTTTATTCTCTCTTCGTCTGTATTCATTATAAAGTTGGTTTACTCCTTGTTGTAGCTATGGGACGTCCGCCACGCCCTATTGCGGGCATAAGGGGTTGGGTATCTCGTCCGTTACCCCATGCAGCGGAAACTGTGATTAGCCTTCCTTCGTAAAGCGTTATATCCCTAAAGTTCCAAGTGGTGAGTGTTTTCCCTTAACCAATTCATTAGTTATATATTGTTATACATTAATGTGATTTCTCCATGATGAAAGGTCGAGGAGATTCCATGTAGAGGGCGCCAGTTCCCATATTTTGACAGGTCATTGCCGTCGCATCTATGCAATTTGTTTTGAGTGAATTTGTTCGAGAAGGTCATCCTCAACCTGTTCAATTGGAAGGCCCTTCACAAGTCGTGGTCATGAGAGAGGAGGCTTCTTCAATATCGCTCCCACCCTTTAGACGAATCCTCTAATGGGACAAGAGGAAATCAATAAAAAAAGAGAATGGAGCTTGGGAAGAGTGTGGCTATCGGTGCTGATAGAGGTAGGGCATTGCAGATGGCACCCATGCCC